>WNWK01040303.1:0-17041 GCA_009830355.1 Cherax destructor | reverse complement strand
AGGCAGGTTGTGTTCCCCGTTGCATGAACCGCGTTTCCTTTCCCCTTGGGAAACCCCAAACCCAAGCGGGTTTTGGGTTGAAGCATGATGGCCGCCCCCTGCGCGAATATTGGGACAGCACCCGAAAAAAAGGGGCAAAACGTTTCCCCACTGCGATTGGCCTAACCCCCCATCCTTCTTTTTAAGGGCACAAGGTGCACCAAAAAGAAAGGTTTAATTCACAAAATCAGACCGCCAAAATTGTTGACGAATTTTTGTGATCTTACAGCAGTGTTCTGAAACCCCCAATAACTGGATTAACCATTTCCTTTAAATGCTGTGGTTTATTCCAGTGAAACCCCCCCACAGAGCCGGGGGGGAATAAATTTTTGTTTTGTAAATGTCCGAGTCTTGCACAATCAGGGGTTTCCCACAGGGGGGACAGAGGTTTTGGGAACTGTTGGTGTCCCTGGTTCCCCGGGGGGTGCTTTCCTAAAACCCAGCAGTGTCAGCATCCCTGGGGGCAACTGTATCTTCACTGGTGATAATTTGATTGCTCCCACAGTGTTGCCCTTTCAATTTTTTTGCTCATTTGGGACTCTGATTTTCTCGCTGTCAGTGGAGTGAGTTTCTGCCTCTCCCATTTTTTTTGTTGATGGTAAAGGTGAATGGGTTATCAGCTATAGGGGAAAATCTCTTAAAGGATTTATATATATATATATATATATATATATATATATATATATATATATATATATATATATATATATATATATATATATATATATATATATATACAGTGGTACCTCGGTATACGTCCTTAATCCGTTCCAGGACCTTGGACTTATACCAAACAGGACGTATACCAAACGAATTTTCCCGTAAGAAATATAGGTAAAACTATTAATTCGTTCCCATTAAAAAAAATCCTATTGTTATTGGCATATTATACATTGATTAGGTTGTATAAAATAATTTAAACACTGCTTAATACTAAAATGTGAAATTTAAACACTGCTTAATACTAAAATACAAACATAAATACAAAAGAATTAGATGAAATAAATGCAAATTTAACCTCACTTTACTTTGCTGAAAAGAGTCGAGTGCCTACTAGGATAGTGTTGAGTGCTGAGAAGGGAGGTGGAGGAAATGTTATTGTTTGGAAGGAGAGTCCCTTCTCTTTTCTGTCTCTTTTTTCTATTTGGACCTGGTTGTAGCTCACTAGGTTTGACTTTTACTGAAAATCTGTCCAAAGAACTTTGCTTCTGCCTTCTCCTCAGGATGTTTCGGAAATGTGACATTGTCTGGTCATTCAAGACAATGCTATTACGGCTTGTTTGGGCTTTGTTCGGGTGGTACTTCTCTGCAACGTTTTTGACGTCCATCCATTTGGCAAAGATTTCCTTGATTAATGAAGTAGGGGCTTACTGTATCTCCTCTTCCGAGCCTGAAGAGAGTGCATCCATCTTAGTCTTGTGCTCCTCCTCAAGTTCCTGCAGCTCCTCAGTGGTCAGCTCTTCCCTGTGCCCCTCCACTAATTCCTCCACATCGAGAGAGAGGTAAAGAAGGGTAGTGTGTTGTGTCGTGACTCATTTTGACCCATACAAGTTCTAGCACGCAAGTTGAGTCGTATTCCAAACAAAGGTCGTATACCAAGCAAAATTTTCGCGTCCAAACAGAACATATACCAAGTTAGACTTATTCCAAAGCGGACGTATACCGAGGTACCACTGTATATATATATATATATATATATATATATATTTATATATATATATATATATATATATATATATATATATATATATATATATATATGCAAAAAGATCACAGTAATCAGGTGATATCAAAATATGCAAGACAACCACTATGAAAAAAATAGAGGAATTCCAAGCCTAAGAATGTAGACATAAACCATTTCCTTGTTAAATTAAATAGCTTAGCTCATTCTATACATTTTACTGTTGAATTCGAAGTAAATAACTCATTGCCCTTCCTAGATGTTTTTATTATTAAGGGTAACATTGATTTTAAATTTAAAATTTACAGAAAACCTACAAATAATTGTTCCTATGTACACTATTACTCTTCACATCAAGATAGAGTTAAAGTGTCGGTTTTTTCTTCAATGTTTTTGAGAGCTTTACGTATTTGTAGTCCAGAGTTCATAGATGAAGAAATCTCTAAAATTTATGAAATAGCTAATGATTTAAAATACCCTAGAAACATAATTGATAAATCTTTTAAAATAGCTAGGAATACTTTTTACAATCCCAAAAGGGACAACCAACCTTATTCAACCAAAAATATGTTGGTTCTCCCTTACCATGAAAACTTGGTTGATATGCCTTTCTTTCTTAAGAATTTTAATATCAAAGTTGTATTTAAAAATCTTGATACAGTAAAAAGACTTTTGATAACAAATTCCCCCCAAAATGCTGACGGATGTGTCTATAAGATTCCCTGTAAAATATGCGATAAAGTTTATTATGGTCAAACTGGTAAAAGTCTTGAACTAAGATTAAAACAACATAAATATAGCATTAGAACTGGACAAGATTCTAATGCTATATTTATTCATGTGAGAGATTTTAACCATCTAATTGATTTTCAAAATGCTGAGAAGGTTGTATCAAGCAAGTCCATGGTTGAGAGGAATATAATAGAATCATGTTTCATTAAAAGCAGTTTTGAAAATAATATGAATATTTCTTTTGGTTTATATAAATTGGATTCTTTTATAATTAATAAAATTTGGGAAGAATTTAATGATAAATTGGACTAATCTTAATTCTTGGGAAGAGTTTCAGGTCCTTTCTTATTTTCCTCTTCACAGAGTCGTGAGATGTTACGCTACTGTGAGGTGTAGTCTTTGTTAGTGTGATGTGACTGTGAGGTGTAGTCTTGCCCCTTATATAAGTCCTCTTGTCATGTTTCCTTTTATAGTTCCTTGATAATGTGAGTAGTCACGAAAGCGCTTGGAATTCCTCTATTTTTTCATAGTGGTTGTCTTGCATATATATATATATATATATATATATATATATATAATATATATATATATATATATATATATATATATATATATATATATATATATATATATCATTATGAACATAACGACAAAAAATATATTTCATTGTGTTTGTTTATTATTAAACAAACACCAGTATTATTTATTTCTTAAAAATGGGAACTACATTTGCCTTCTTCCATACCTCAGGTAGCTGCCCAGTTTCAAGGGATGTGTTGAATATTGTGGTTAGTGGCACACACAGCATCTCTGCTCCCTCTCTAAGGACCCACGGGGAGATGTTGTCCGGTCCCATCGCCTTTGAGGTATCAAGGTCACTGAGCAGCTTCTTCACCTCCTCTTCAGGTGTGTGTATGTCATCCAACACTTGGTATACTCCTTGTTGGTATCCCACTCTGTGCTCTCTTCCCAGAGTCCTTCCTGCCTCCACTGTAAATAAATCCTTAAATCTCGTGTTGTGCTCCTCAAATACCTCTAGATCGTTTCTTGTGAGTTCTCCACCTTCTTTCCTCAGTCTGATCACCTGGTATTTGACTGTTGTCTTCCTCCTAATGTGACTATACATCAGTTTCGGGTCAGACTTGACTTTCGATGCTATGTCATTTTCGTACTGTCGCTGGGCCTCCCTCCTCATCTGTGCATACTCGTTTCTGGCTCTACGACTAATCTCCTTATTTTACTGGGTCCTTTGCCTTTTGTACTTTTTCCATTCTCTAGCGCACTTAGTCTTTGTCTCCCTGCGCTTTTGGGTAAACCAAGGGCTCGTTCTGGACTTCCCATTATTTCTATTGCCCTTGGGAACAAACCTTTCCTCTGCTTCCTTGCATTTTGTTGTTACGTATTCCATCATTTCGTTTACTGACTTTCCTTCCATGTCTCTGTCCCACTGAACCTCCTGCAGGAAGTTCCTCATACCCGTGTAGTCCCGTCTTGTATAGTTTGGCTTTTTCCTTTCAACTCCTGTTGCCCTCTCCACTTGTAACTCTATGTACTCAAAGCTCAGAACCACATGGTCACTGGCTCCCAGGGGCCTCTCATATGTGATGTCCTCAATGACTCACGAAATCGTAATGACACGATTGCAAACAAACCATACCACGGGTGGGGTTCGAACCCGCGGTCAGAGAGTCTCAAAACTCTAGACCGTCGCGTAAGCCACTAGGCCAGCTAGCTTCAATAAGATTCATCCAACTAGGTATATTTCTACACCATAGGAAGGTTAGCATAGGCACCACTGTCCTCAATGTCTGAGCTGCTCAAAGTGAACACGAGGTCCAGCCTTGCTGATTCGTTCTCTCCTCTCTCACTCTCTCTGGTAGTGTCCCTGACATGTTGGTGCATAAGGTTTTCCAGTACCACATCCATCATCTTGGCTCTCCATATTTCTGGACCCCATGTGGCTCCAGATTTTCCCAATCGATCTCCCCGTGGTTGAAGTCGCCCATAACCAGTAATTTTGCTCTGCTCGAGTGAGCTCTTCTTGCCATTTCAGCCAGTGTGTCCACCATTGCTCTGTTGCTCTCTTCATATTCCTCTCTTGGCCTCCTGCAGTTCTGTGGTGGGTTATGCATCACTGCAATGGCTACCTTATGTTCCCCAGACTGAATTGTACCTGCTATGTAGTCCCTATGTGTGTGTGTGTGTGTGTGTGTGTGTGTGTGTGTATGAGTGTATGTGTGTATATGTGTACGTGTGTGTGTTAGTTACCATTTTGTCCTAGGCACATGTCGATTAGACACTAGGCCTGTTGTATATATGTGTGTGTGTGTGTGTGTGTGTGTGTGTGTGTGTAAACACTTCGAAATGTTTCGGCCCCGCCGGGAATTGAACCCGGGCCCTCCGTGTGTGTGTATGTGTGTGTGTGTGTGTGTGTACTGAATTTTATAATTCAAAAAAGGACAATTATATTCAACCAAGAATATGTTGGTTCTACCTTTCAGTGAAAACCTGCTTGATATACCTTCCCTACTTAAGAATTATAAAATCAAAGTTGTATTTAAAAATCTTGATACAATAAAAATAATTATTAAGAATTCCACCAAAAATGCTGCTGGCTGTGTCTATAAGATTCCCTGTAAAAACCGCAATAAAGTTTATTATGGTCAAACTGGAAAAAGCCTTGAACTAAGACCACAACAAGGTAAGTACAGTATTAGAGCTGGACAATAGTCTAATGCTGTTTATTCTTGTGAAAGGTTTTAACCATCCTATCTATTTTCAAAATGACGAGAAAATTGTATCAAGCAGCTCCATTGTTGAGAGAAATATAATCAATTCAAGTTTCATAAAAATAGCATCGATTTTAGTGTGAATTTTAGTTCAGGGTTGCATTAATTAGATTCATTTATAATTAATAGAATTTGTGAGGAATTTAAGCTATGTCTGACACATAACTCATAAATTTTACTTGGCATGTGACCTGACCAAATCTTCACTACATTCCCATGCTCACCGTGCTGAGTCAGCTGTCAGGGTATATGTGAGGTGATATCTCAGCGTTATAAGTCTTCTGCTCTCCTATTATTTTTACAGTTCCTTGATAATGTGAGAATTCACGAAATATGTGAGAATATTTTCAGGATCATGAAAACACACAAGCATGCACAAACACACATGCGTGTACAAATACACATTGATCACCAGATTATCGATGACTTCGCTTAATAATATGGAGCGTCAGGTGACCCCCACAAACCCCCGTGCAGACGTTGATGAAATTTAAACTCTTGCCTCCCGGGCCACTATATTTAATCACCTGATGTACGAAACTATCATGTGTGGTGAAACTTGCCACGAAACACTGTTTGCTTGTTTTTCTTGTTTCTTCAAGTGTGCATGTGTTAATATAAACATTTACTGTACAAGGTGATCGTCTCGTGGCACTGTTTGCAGACCGTGGCTTACGCGACGGTCTGGAGTTCTGAGACTCTCTGACCGCGGGTTCGAACCCCACCCGTGGTATGGTTTATATATACATAAGAAACAAGATCTTATGTTTATTTACCTAATTACGAATAGAAATCTTTTGCTTTGACTAATGACTTCAAACCTGCATGAAAAATATATCAATCTATAAATAATTTTGTCTCTAGATTTATAACTAACGTATATTTACAGAGAAAATTAAAAGCTATAAATTATTGTATCTGTTCTGACACTAATTCATCATCCTGGACGCAATGATCATACGTTTAATTTTTCACTCCCTACTTGTACCAAACAACTATTTCACCTTACATCTTACAAACAATTTACCCTTTCATCTTCCAGTACCATATTACCTCTTCCAAACGTAATGACTAATTAATCCCTCACCTTAATTCTGGTACTACATTTCTACCTCACATCATAACTAGAACCCTTCTGACTCATCGCCCGCCATCTTAACACCTTGGATCCACATCACAATTTATATAGTAATATTACCTTCTCACCCTTATATTAGTACCTGTTTACTGCCTTACCACTAAAGTACCTCTCTTGCCCCAATGGAAATAAGTCACGTTGACATTTTTGGGTTTTCTTGGGTAATCTACACATATGTTGCTATGTATGATAATTTATGTAACTGGATTTGTGTACCTGAATAAACTTACAACTTCACCACCCCTCCTCCCACTTCATTACCACCTCACAACCTCTTCCATTTCAATACCACCTCACTACATCTTCCATTTCAATACCACCTCACCACTCCTTCCCTTTCATTACAACCTCACTGCCTCTTCCACTGCATTACCACCTCAGTACCTCTTCCCCTTCACTACAACCACAACACTCCTCCTAACACAACATTACCGCCTCAACACTTCTCATAAAACAACATTACCGCCTCATCACTCCTCATAAAACAACATTACCGCCTCAACACTCCTCATAACACAACATTACCGCCTCAACACTCCTCATAACACAACAGTACCACCTCAACACTCCTCATAACACAACATTACCACCTCAACACTCCTCATAACACAACATTACCACCTCAACACTTATCCTAATACTACACTACCACCTCAACACTCCTCATAACACAACATTACCACCTCAACACTCCTCATAATGCAACATTACCACCTCAACACTCCTCATAACACAACATTACCACCTCAACACTCCTCATAACACAACATTACCACCTCAACACTCCTCATAACACAACATTACCACCTCAACACTCCTCATAACACAACATTACCACCTCAACACTCCTCATAACACAACATTACCCCCTCAACACTTCTCATAATACTACACTACCACCTCAACACTCCTCATAACACAACATTACCACCTCAACACTCCTCATAACACAACAGTACCATCTCAACACTCCTCATAACACAACAGTACCATCTCAACACTCCTCATAACACAACAGTACCATCTCAACACTCCTCATAACACAACATTACCGCCTCAACACTCCTCATAACACAACATTACCACCTCAACACTCCCCATAACAAAACAGTACCATCTCAACACTCTTCATAACACAACATTACCGCCTCAACACTCTTCATAACAACATTACCTCCTCAACACTCCTCATAACACAACATTACCACCTCAATACTCCTCATAACACAACATTACTACCTCAACACTCTTCATAACACAACAGTACCATCTCAACACTCCTCATAACACAACATTACCACCTCAACACTCCTCATAACACAACAGTACCATCTCAACACTCCTCATAACACAACATTACCGCCTCAAAACTCCTCATAACAACATTACCACCTCAACACTCCTCATAACACAACAGTACCATCTCAACACTCCTCATAACACAATATTACCGCCTCAACACTCTTCATAACACAATATTACCGCCTCAACACTCTTCATAACACAACATTACCGCCTCAATACATTCTCATAACACAACATTACCGCCTCAATACGCTGTACGCTGAGGTCAGTGGTCACGTGTGGTCATACCTGTCCCAAGCTGTCTGGGAATTAGCGTGGGGTGATACCGAGCAAATGGCTCGCTGCAGTGTTTTAGAATCTCAGGTTGAAGTGTTGAAGAAGGATGTTCTACTTCTTCAGGAGAAAAATAGGAGGCTGAAGCTTCGCCTAGATGGGTGTGGGAGTGAGTGTGAGATGGTTGGAGCTGGTAAGGAGGAAATGGTTACCAGCAGTGAAAGTGGCAGCAGCTTTAAGTGGCAAGTGGTTCACAATTCAGGAAGAAGTAAGATAAGGAAGGTTAATAGAGAAAATGTGAAGGTAGGAAATCGATTCTCTGTTCTCCAGGACGAGTGTACTTCAGTGGTCAGTGAGGTTAAAGGTACCACTGACTTCCCTGCTAATCAAGGTAAGAATATTCTGATTGTGGGAGACTCTCAGGTAAGATATATGGACCGTGCTTTTTGTAACAAAGACAGGAAGGTCAGACAGAGGGTGTGCCTACCAGGAGCTGGTGTTGGTGACATAGTCAGCAGGTTGGATAATATTATGTCAGGTAATGGGAACAAGCCTATTATCTGTCTTAGTGCTGGTGGTAATGACATTGGGAAGGGCAGAAGACAGGAGCTACTAGATAAGTATAGGTCAGCCATAGAAGTACTTAGGTCTAAGGGAGGATCCCAATCATATGTAGCAATTTGTCTAGAAAGGGAGTGGGCAATGAATGGATGTCTAGGGCAATTGGTATAAATTGCTGGCTAGACAGGTACTGCAAGGAACTTGCAATTCCATTCATTGATAACTGGGACAAATTCTATGGCAAACGTGATATGTATGCAAGGGATGGGGTTCATCTCTCTGGGGCTGGAGTGGTTGCATTAGCCGATTCGATTGAGGGGGCCATTGGAGACTTGTATAGGACTTTAAACTGATAGATTATAGAGGTATGGGTGTTTGTGGGAAACAATCAGGCTGTAGTATTAGGGTTGGAAACAGCAGATATTACCAGGATACCTCAGGGATATGTTTAAAAGATAAGATTCAAAATAAAGTTGCTTGTAAAGGCAAAGCAATTGATCAACAAATAAAGAGAGATAGTAGAGGGCAACGTGTGACTAGCTCCCTTAAGGTTTACTATACAAATAGTAGGAGTCTAAGAAATAAGATAGATGAGCTAAGATTACTTGCAAGTGCAGGTAATATAGATATTATTGCTATAACAGAGACCTGGTTCAACCTGAAAGATAGAGAAATGCCTTCCGAGTGCAACATTCAGGGTTACAAACTATTCCACACTGATAGGGTCAACAGGAAGGGTGGTGGAGTGGCGATGTATGTCAGAGATAATTTAAATTGTTGTGTTAGACAAGATATAAGATTAGAAACAGCGGACACAGAATCTGTTTGGCTAGAGTTTCTCGAGGGTCGTGAAAAATTAATTTTGGGTGTGATTTATAGGTCCCCAAGTCTGGATAGGGAGTGCAGTAAGCTGCTTTGGGACGAAATTCATAAGGCGTCTAGATATGAAAATGTTGTGGTAATGGGAGATTTTAACTTTAGACAAATTGATTGGAACAATGTGACAGGTAATCTTGAGTCTAGTGACTTTCTTGATACAGTTCAGGATAGTTTTGTAAAACAGTTTGTAACAGAACCAACAAGAGGTAGCAACTTGCTTGATTTGGTTCTTGCTAACAAAGAATCACTAATTATTAATCTTGAGGTTAATGAAGAGCTTGGGGAAAGCGATCACAAATCACTTAGTTTTAATATATCATGGAATTACCCAGGTAACTGCAATCAAGTCTCTGTTCCAGACTTTCGTGTAGCCGACTTCATGGGGCTGAGAAATTACCTAGGTGGGCTAAATTGGAATGACCTGACTATGGGTCAGGTAGGTGGTTTTGGTTGCCAATATGACGTTTTACTGAGCGTAGTTCTAGCTGCCCAGACAACTTTTGTTCCAAGTAGGGAAATTAGATCTAACAAAAATGATCCTAAATGGATGAACAATAGATTAAAACATCTCATTGGTCGAAAGAGAGGCATATATAGGCGTATCAAAAGAGGGGATGGACAGATAAGAAATAAATATTTTCAATTAAAGACAAAAATAAAAAAAAGGAATAAGAAAAGCAAAAAGAGATTATGAGGCTAAGGTCGCAAGGGATTCGAAGACTAACCCAAAAGTGTTCTTTCAGGTATACAGAAGTAAGATTAGGGACAGGATAGGCCCACTTAAGAGTAACTCAGGACAGATCACGGACAGTGATAAGGATATGTGTGAAATTTTCTATACTTACTTCCTCTCAGTTTTTACTCAGGAAGATACTAGCTGAATTCCAGAAATAATAAATTATGTAGAACAGGAAGATAATAGACTATGCTCGATTGGGGTAACTAGTGACATGGTCCTCAGACAAATAGAGAAATTAAAACCTAACAAATCCCCAGGCCCTGATGAACTGTTTGCAAGAGTTTTAAAGGAATGTAAAGAGGAACTTAGCAAGCCTTTGGCAAATCTTTTCAATATATCACTACAAACTGGCATAGTGCCAGACAAGTGGAAAAGGGCAAATGTAACACCTATTTACAATGCAGGTGACAGGTCCTTAGCTTCGAACTATAGACCAATAAGCCTTACCTCCATATTTGGTAAATTTATGGAGTCAATAATTGCCGAGGCAATTCGTAGCCATCTTGAAAAGCATAAATTGATTAATGAATCTCAACACGGTTTTACAAAAGGGCGTTCCTGTCTTACAAATTTACTAACTTTTTTCATGGTAATGCATATGATATTGTGTATATGGACTTCAGTAAGGCTTTCGATAAAGTTCCACATCAGAGGCTACTGAGGAAACTTAAGGCACACGGAATAGGAGGAGAAATTTTTTCCTGGGTAGAGGCATGGTTGACAAATAGGCAGCAGAGAGTTTGCATAAATGGAGAGAAATCAGAATGGTGGCACGTCTCAAGCGGTGTTCCACAGGGGTCAGTTTTGGGCCCCCTGTTGTTTACAATTTACATAAACGACATAGATGAGGGAATAAATAGCAACATAAGTAAATTTGCTGATGACACCAAAATAGGCCGTCCAATTCATTCAAATGAGGACATTAGAGCACTCCAGGATGATTTGAATAGACTGGTGCAGTGGTCGGAGAAGTGGCAGATGCAGTTTAATGTAAACAAATGCAAAGTTCTAAATGTTGGGCAGGACAATAACCATGCCACATATAAACTGAATAATGTAGATCTTATTACTTGTGATTACGAGAAGGATTTTGGAGTTCTGGTTAGTAGTAATCTGAAGCCAAGACAACAGTGCATAAGTGTTCGCAATAAAGCTAACAGAATCCTTGGCTTTATATCAAGACGTATAAATAATAGAAGTCCTCAGGTACTCTTCAACTCTATATATCTTTGGTTAGGCCTCATTTAGATTATGCTGCACAGTTTTGGTCGCCGTATTACAGAATGGATATAAATGCACTGGAAAACGTACAGAGGAGGATGACAAAGTTGATCCCATGTATCAGAAATCTTCCCTATGAGGATAGACTAAGGGCCCTGAATCTGCACTCTCTAGAAAGGCGTAGAATTAGGGGAGATATGATTGAGGTGTATAAAGGGAAAACAGGAATAAATAAAGGGGATGTAAATAGAGTGCTGAAAATATCCAGCCAAGACAGGACTCGCAGCAATGGTTTCAAGTTGGAAAAGTTCAGATTCAGGAAGGATATAGGAAAGCACTAGTTTGGTAATAGTGTTGTGGATAAGTGGAACAAACTCCCGAGTACCGTCATAGATGCTAAGATGTTGTGTAGTTTTAAAAATAGGTTAGATAAATACATGAGTGGGTGTGGGTGGGTGTGAGTTTGGACCTGACTAGCTTGTACTACCAGGTCAGTTGCCGTACTAATTCCTTAAGTGGTAGTGACCTGACTACCTTTAGACGGTAGCTCCAGGTGGTCGGCTAGATAGTTATATGAGTGGGTGCGGTTGGGTGTGAGTTGGTCCTGACTAGCTTGTGCTACTAGGTCAGATGCAGTGCTCCTTCCTTAAGTGAATGTGACCTGACCTGGCTGGGTCGGGGCATTGGCTTAAGCCTGTTGGAGACTTGAACCTGCCTCGCATGGGCCAGTAGGCCTGCTGCAGTGTTCCTTCTTTCTTATGTTCTTAACACTGTTACTGCCACATTGCACCATTTTCTCAGCAACTTTTCTTCGGTACAAAGTACTGCGGTATTCTGTCATCTTGGGGGCAACATAACATTGTTAACAATTTTATCTACAAATGAGAGAGGATCAATGAGTCGCATTCCATGATAACAAACCTTTAACGCCGCTCTGACACTGAACCACAAATCTATATGCTTTTCACGACATGAGAAGCAGAATTACAGAGCAGAATTAATAGTGTTTCTTCGTTAAGTAAATAACTTATTACAAATATTATTGCTTAAGGAAAGTGTTGCATCATAATGTCACTCACTCGTCTCTTGATAGCACCCACTCCTCTTCACTCACTCGTCTCATGATAGCACCCACTCCTCTTCACTCACTTTTCTCATGATAGCACCCACTCTTCACTCACTCGTCTCATGATAACACCCACTCCTCTTCACTCACTTGTCTCATGATAGTACCCACTCCTCTTCACTCACTCGTCTCATGATAACACCCACTCTTCTTCACTCACCTGTCAAGAATGTAGAATACAACTTTGGTATATCTGTGTCTAGCATTAGGAATAATATTAGGAGAGAAGTAAATAATGAAAATGATTGTTATAGGAATGCAGTTAGAAGCCTGAGTAGATCTATAACCCACTATGATAACATGAACTTAGATAAGTATGTTTATGGAGCAACTTTCAATGTGAACAGACTGACTGATGTAGTGGCGGTGCTTAGGCTTGGCTACAAGTACTTCTGGCAGTTTGGGAGACACACAGATGATCAAACTAAATGCAAATTATGTGATCAGGCATATGGTCACTGTACTCACCTAATTGTACTCACCTAATTGTGGTTGCAGGGGTCGAGACTCAGCTCCTGGCCCCGCCTCTTCACTGTCCGCTACTGGGTCTCTGCTCTCCCTGCTCCATGAGCTTTATCATACCTCGTCTTAAAACTATGTATGGTTCCTGCCTCCACTATATCTTTCTCTAGACTATTCCACTTCCTGACTACTCTGTGGCTGAAGAAATGCTTCCTAACATCCCTTTGACTCATCTGAGTCTTCAGCTTCCAGTTGTGTCCCCTTGTTTCTGTGTTCCCTCTCTGGAACATCCTGTCACTGTCTACCTTGTCGATTCCCCGCAGTATTTTGTATGTCGTTATCATGTCTCCTCTGACCCTTCTTTCCTCCAGTGTTGTTAGTCCTATTTCCCTCAACCTCTCTTCATAGGACAGACCCCTGAGTTGTGGAACTAACCTTGTTGCAAACCTTTGCACTTTCTCTAGTTTCTTTACGTGCTTGACCAGGTGTGGGTTCCAGACTGGTGCTGCATATTCTAGTATGGGCCTGATGTACACGGTGTACAGTGTCTTGAACGATTCCTTGTTAAGGTAACGGAACGCTAATCTTAGGTTTGCCAGTCGCCCATATGCTGCCGCAGTTATCTGGTTGATGTGTGCCTCCGGAGACGTGCTTGGCGTTATACTCACCCCAAGGTCTTTCTCCTTTGCTGAGGTTTGTAGTCTTTGTCCGCCTAGCCTGTACTCTGTCAGCGGTCTTCTTTGCCCTTCTCCGATCTTCATGATTTTGCATTTGGTGGGATTGAATTCGAGAAGCCAGTTGCTAGACCAGATGTCAAACTTGTCCAGGTCTGTTTGAAGTCCTGCTTGGTCCTCCTCCGATGTGATTCTCCTCATTAATTTCACATCATCTGCGAACAGAGACACTTCTGAGTCTATCCCATCCGTCAAGAGGAAACTGGACAAATATCTTCACCAGGTGCCAGATCAACCAGGCTGTGATGGATATGTGGGGCAGCGGGCCTCCAGCAGCAACAGCCTGGTTGACCAGGCAAGCACCAGACGAGCCTGGCCCATGGCCGGGCTCAGAGAGTAGATACTCTCGAAACTCTTCAAAGGTAAAGGTATATCAAAGGTATAAAGGTCATGTCATTTACATATACCAAGAATAACACTGGTCCTAGGACTGACCCCTGCGGTACGCCGCTCGTCACAGGCGCCCACTGTGATACCTCATCACGCACCATGACCCGTTGTTGCCTCCCTGTGAGGTATTCCCTGATCCATTCCAGTGCCCTTCCTGTTATACATGCTTGTTCATCCAACTTCTTTACTAATCTCATGTGGGGAACTGTGTCGAAGGCCTTCCTGCAGTTCAGGAAAATTCAATCAACCCACCCTTCTCTCTCTTGCCTTACCTCTGTTACTTTATCATAGAACTCTAGGAGGTTTGTTACACAGGATTTGCCTTCCCGGAATCCGTGCTGTCTGGTGTTTATTATCCTATTCAGCTCGAGGTGCTCCACCATTCTTTTCCTGATGATTTTCTCTGTCTTGAACACTATGTGCTTAATTGTACACTTATTGAGGAATACAGAGATAGACAGTATAATAACCTATGTGACATGTCAAGATATCTTATTAATGAAAATAAGATACCAGATATACTAAGCAAATTCCCTAAATTTGCTTGTAACAGATAAGTGAACTGTAGATATAAATCCATATGTACAATTGTTAACCCTTTTGGGGCCTAGTTCCTAGGCCTTTTGTGTATCCATATGCTCTTGCACTACCGTCCACAGGATGGATATGGGTTGCACAATAAACTAGCCACTTCAGTGGCAAAATCTAATCTCGTCTCATGATAGCACCCACTCCTCTTCACTCACTCGTCTCATGATAGCACCCACTCCTCTTCACTCACTCGTCTCATGATAGCACCCACTCCTCTTCACTCACTCGTCTCATGATAGCACCCACTCCTCTTCACTCACTCGTCTCATGATAGCACCCACTCCTCTTCACTCACTCGTCTCATGATAGCACCCACTCCTCTTCACTCACTCGTCTCATAATAGCACCCACTCCTCTTCACTAGGCTGTAATCAAGAACATGGCGTCTTTCTAAATAGTTCTTCGTGGAATAAAGGTAATATGCTTCAGTATTTATGATACTCTTGATGGCCAACGGACGGGTTAGATTATCTTCAGCAAGTTTTAGAACAGTAACTACTGAAGCCGTGTGAAGACAAAATAATGTAACAAGCACTTAAATAATTATACGACTAGATTGTTTTTATTAACTATGTGATCCGAAAGAGAGAGAGACAGAGAGAGAGAGAAGTTTCCCCTGTATAACGTAACTCAAGCCTCTTGTACCTCTACGCACTGAGGGATCCCAATGTGTGAAATAGGAATACTGGGAAACATATACAGCAGCAATTGTGGTAATAGGATATTGAGGATACAAGATTTCAAATTCTTTACATACAGCAAAAAATATAGCTTTAAATGCATAATGGGCAAGTAATTAATTACCTTCATACTCTGTGGGGGACAATGAGCCTTCCAGGTAACATTCACAGTTTTTTTTTATGGAAATGGATATTGTACAATAAAATATACTTTGTTCCAGAAGCACATACTACCTGAAGGGGTTAACCACTTGTAGGCTTCTCATGGTCATTTTCAATTACCGTTTTCTATTGCTTTAACTACTCAAATACTATGTAGTGTTGGAAACCAAGATAGACTTCTGGATGTGATGCTGTGCGTGTGTGCGTGAGACGGCATTCCTTGGTTGCTCTCCAGTTACTATCCACAAAGGCATCTATAAAATGCTTCGCTTTTATTAAAACTTGACTTGGACTGTAGAGTCTGTTGTGCCGCACACTCAAATATACCACCACACAAATATCCCACCACTCTCAAATATCCCACCACACTCAAATATCCCACCACACAAATATCCCACCACACAAATATCCCACAACACTCAAATATCCCACCACTCTCAAATATCCCACCACACTCAAATATCCCACCACACTCAAATATAGCATCACACTCAAATGTCCCACCACATTCAAATATCCCACCACACTCAAATATCCCATCACAATCAAATATCCCATCACACTCAAATATCCCATCACACTCAAATATCCCACCACACTCAAATACCCCACCACACTCAAATATCCCATCACTCTCAAATATCCCACCACACTCAAATATCCCATCACACTCAAATATCCCATCACACTCAAATATCCCATCACACTCAAATATCCCACCACACTCAAATATCCCATCACACTCAAATATCCCATCACACTCAAATATCCCACCACACTCAAATATCCCATCACACTCAAATATCCCATCACACTCAAATATCCCATCACACTCAAATATCCCACCACACTCAACTATCCCATCACACTCAAATATCCCATCACACTCAAATAGAACATCAACATTTAATTTCTGTTTAAGCTTATAGGAAGCCTACGCTCACGGTTGCCACCTTACTGATTCGTGGCTACAATGGAATACACATGTTTCCATTCTCGACATTGTCAAGGTTAAATAACAGCAACTTCTTCTTGAAAATATCAAGGTATATATTAGCTGGGACGATCATTATTTTCCATGAATTCTTTAATTCCTAGAGTTTGTAGTCTCTCGGAATTTGTGTTATCAAGTTATTGTAATTGAGATTTAGAAGGTAATCGAACAAGACATTTGCAAATTATCACGTGAAAATCTACATTTCCATTTCCTTAATTCACGAAAAATGGTAAATATGGGTCAATACTAGTGAAAATTAATTCACACTTTTCTCAAACTAAGATTCACAGGATATATTGTTTAAAACTGACCAGAAGTGATATTCTCAGTTATTTCACATTGATCAGTTTATTAAATAAAACAGGCAAACTGAAAATTATATAACCCAGAATGAAATGAAAAAAGTAAATTATCACTGAAAATTTTAAACCGTCCAGGAAATGCATTTTCCCGTTATTGAACAGAATCCAACACTTCCAAGTTTATCAAAAACTTGAGTAAATTTGAAAACTTTGACCAACACAGCCTAAACACGAAAA
>WNWK01040302.1:0-17042 GCA_009830355.1 Cherax destructor | reverse complement strand
TGTACACATTCTCATAAACACGTCTACACTCTCCCACACGATTGTTTAAATTAAAAATACTATAAGTATCGTAAAAGAATTAACAAAATTCTTGATTACATAATGTAAATATTCTTAAGAAAATAGAATGATAATTACAATATGTTTTTTTATATCTTTTGGGAAAATATGTAAATATGTGAAGAAGTGACTAACTTGAGAAACTTGTGGTTAAGACATGACCTCCATGAAGATCTAGTGTTGTAAGTGCTGACATAGAGCATGACTCAGGATGTTGTAAGTGTCATGACCGTCCATGGATGTTGTAAGTGTCATGACATCCAGGATGTTGTAAGTGTCATGACGTCAGGATGTTGTCATGACATCAGGATGTAAGTGTCATGACGTCAGGATGTTGTGTCATGACATCCAGGATGGTGTGAAGTGTCATGACGTCCAGGATGTTGTGAGTACCATAACGTCCAGGATGTAAATTTTCTTAAGAAAATATAATGAGAATTACAATATGTTTTTTTTATATCTTATGGGAAAATATGTAAATATGTGAAGAAGTGACTAATTTGAGAAACTTGTAGTTAAGACAAAGAAGATATTCTTATAAAAATTAATAAACATTTAATATAATTAGCATTAATTATTAAATAACTCTCAGTTTTCACATATACACTTCTCTCACCTCTTCAATGATGACAAAAACATTTACCATTACACATCCAAAAAAAAAAAAAACTGTCAACTTGGATTATTCGATCTCTTGACAATAATAATTATGGTGGTGGCTGCCACAACCTGGCCAGTACCACTGTGGTGGCTGCCACAACCTGGCCAGTACCACTGTGGTGGCTGCCACAACCTGGCCAGTACCACTGTGGTGGCTGCCACAACCTGGCCAGTACCACTGTGGTGGCTGCCACAACCTGGCCAGTACCACTGTGGTGGCTGCCACAACCTGGCCAGTACCACTGTGGTGGCTGCCACAACCTGGCCAGTACCACTGTGGTGGCTGCCACAACCTGGCCAGTACCACTGTGGTGGCTGCCACAACCTGGCCAGTACCACTGTGGTGGCTGCCACAACCTGGCCAGTACCACTGTGGTGGCTGCCACAACCTGGCCAGTACCACTGTGGTGGCTGCCACAACCTGGCCAGTACCACTGTGGTGGCTGCCACAACCTGGCCAGTACCACTGTGGTGGCTGCCACAACCTGGCCAGTACCACTGTGGTGGCTGCCACAACCTGGCCAGTACCACTGTGGTGGCTGCCACAACCTGGCCAGTACCACTGTGGTGGCTGCCACAACCTGGCCAGTACCACTGTGGTGGCTGCCACAACCTGGCCAGTACCACTGTGGTGGCTGCCACAACCTGGCCAGTACCACTGTGGTGGCTGCCACAACCTGGCCAGTACCACTGTGGTGGCTGCCACAACCTGGCCAGTACCACTGTGGTGGCTGCCACAACCTGGCCAGTACCACTGTGGTGGCTGCCACAACCTGGCCAGTACCACTGTGGTGGCTGCCACAACCTGGCCAGTACCACTGTGGTGGCTGCCACAACCTGGCCAGTACCACTGTGGTGGCTGCCACAACCTGGCCAGTACCACTGTGGTGGCTGCCACAACCTGGCCAGTACCACTGTGGTGGCTGCCACAACCTGGCCAGTACCACTGTGGTGGCTGCCACAACCTGGCCAGTACCACTGTGGTGGCTGCCACAACCTGGCCAGTACCACTGTGGTGGCTGCCACAACCTGGCCAGTACGACTGTGTGTTACTGTCTCCCATACTGTTGTTATGTACTGTGATGTATGAATGTTAACATATATTACACACTGAATGTTGTAGTTCACTATGTTGCAGAGATATATGGCACAAAGTTGGTAATTAATGAAAAAGACACAATTGTAGAAGGGAACTATTGAAGGAAGAAACTTCTTCCACAGGTGAAACTTCCTCTCTGCTGTTACTTCCTTTTTCACTACCACCATCGTTGTGTTGTGATGTGTATAAAGTCTGTCTGCTACACCAGAGTTAATAACACTGTATGTAACATGTTCACGACCAGTTAATAAAATGTTAATCTCTAAATTAGGAAATAAAATAAATTCAAAACATATAAGTTGTGAGACACACCTCTCTGGTGTATATTGTTATTATTATTATTATTATTATTATTATTATTATTAATATTATTATTATTATTATTATTATTATTATTATTATTATTATTATTATTATTATTATTATTATTATTATTATTATTATTATTAATATTTTATTACTTTACTGTTAAGATTTAATATTAAAACTTATGAGTAAAATAACTTGTTATTTGTTATTACTACAATCGATTTAATGATTCGTAGAACGATTATTCGTATTATAAGAATTGAGTTCTCACAACTCTGAGGTATACCTCACAACCTCCCGGAGGTCATGACACTCACAACCTCCCGAAGGTCATGACACTCAGAACCTCCCGGAGGTCATGACACTCAGAACCTCCCGGAGGTCATGACACTCAGAACCTCCCGGAGGTCATGACACTCAGAACCTCCCGGAGGTCATGACACTCAGAACCTCCCGGAGGTCATGACACTCAGAACCTCCTGAGGTCATGACACCACAACATCCTGGAGGTCATAGCACTCACAACATCCTGGAGGTCATGCCACTTACAACCTCCTGGAGGTCATGACACTCACAACATCCTGGAGGTCATGACACTCACAACCTCCTGGAGGTTATGGTACTCACAACATCCTGGACGTCATGACACTTACAACATCCTGGACGTTATGACACTCACAACATCCTGGAGGTCATGCCACTCACAACCTCCTGGAGGTCATGACACTCACAACCTCTTGGACGTTATGGTACTCACAACATCCTGGAGGTCATGACACTCACAACATCCTGGAGGTTATGCCACTCGCAACATCCTGGAGATCATGCCACTCACAACATCCTGGAGGTCATGCCACTCACAACATCCTGGAGGTTATGCCACTCACAACATCCTGGAGGTCATGCCACTCACATCATCCTGGAGGTTATGCCACTCACAACATCCTGAGGTCATGCCACTCACAACATCCTGGAGGTCATGCCACTCACATCATCCTGGAGGTTATGCCACTCACAACATCCTGGAGGTCATGCCACTCACAACATCCTGGAGGTCATGCCACTCACAACATCCAGGAGGTCATGCCACTTCTCAAACACTGAGATTAATTTAGTTACCATGTATTAAATTACTAAACACTGCACAATGGTGTGTCAGGCGTCAGGTCAGCCAGATATTATCATCAAGTTTACTTAAAAATTTAAAAACTACGATTCATAATACTTGACAATATGAAGGAATATTGGCAGAAATAACAAAGAGGCAAGAAGCTTCCAGGAACAATAAATAAAATTCTGTTTTTTTTTCCAAGAGATGGCGTCTCCCGAGATAATATATTTTACTCATATATTCGTCCCAGCAAGTTTTTATTTCGTGTATGTGACGGTGAATGTTTTCCCTGTCATTATAGAGATGAGAGAAGTGATGTTGTTGCTTGGAATGTGGACTGTGTGTGGACATGTTTCATGCAGGATTGTGTATGTGTGCGTATGTGTGTTAGTTACATATGTGTGTTAGTTACTAGTTGGTAAAGGCACTTGTCGAAAGACACTTTGACGTGTGTTGTTTGGGTGTCTGATTGCTTGCGTGTGTGTGTATTCACCTATTTTCACAGCTCCTGGAGCCGCCTCTTCGCTGTGTGTGTGTGTGTGTGTGTTGTGCGTGTTTGTGTTATATTTAATCCAGATTAAAAATTACTAATTATAATTAATTAATTATTATTTGCGACCACTGTCAGCCTCAGAGTTATCTCTGAGTTACCAGACCTTGCCACGTGGAGGCCAGTGGTTCGTCTTTAAGGTCCCCCCTCTCGCCTTCCCCAGGTTCATGCGTCCAGGAATCCAACCGTGGGCCCCCGGATGTCTCCCCTTCCTCACTTACCTAAGGTCAGCCTCGTCTCCTCTCTCTCTCTCTCTCTCTCTCTGCCTTCCAGCCTCAACCTTCCCCAGGTTCATTTATCCAGGAATCGATCCGTCCGCCTCCGGATGTTTTCCCTTCCTCACTTCCCCAAGGTCAGCCTCACCAACCTGTATTCTTGCCTTCCCCAGGTTCATGTATCCAGGAATCCATCCGTTCGCTCCCGGATGTCTCCCCTTCCCCACTTACTTAAGGTCGTCACCCTCACTTCCTCACTAGTCTCAATAACCTTCACTTCCTCACTAGAGCCTCAGTCCCCTTCACTTCCTCACTAGAGCCTCAGTCACCTTCACTTCCTCACTATAATCTCAGTCACCTTCACTTCCTCACTAGTCTCAATAACCTTCACTTCCTCACTAGAGCCTCAGTCACCGTCACTTCCTCACTAGAGTTTCAGTCACCTTCACTCCCTCACTAGAGCCTCAGTCCCCTTCACTTCCTCACTAGAGCCTCAGTCACCTTCACTTCCTCACTATAATCTCAGTCACCTTCACTTCCTCACTAGAGTCTCAGTCACCGTCACTTCCTCACTAGAGTTTCAGTCACCTTCACTCCCTCACTAGAGCCTCAGTCACCTTCACTTCCTCACTAGAGCCTCAGTCACCTTCATTTCCTCACTAGAGCCTCAGTCACCTTCACTTCCTCAATAGAGCCTCAGTCACCTTCACTTCCTCACTAGAGCCTCAGTCAAAAAACGCAATAAAATAACGTGTTATAGCATTCTTGAATATTTATAATTTTTTACATATTTTTAAAAAATCCCATTAAAAATCTATAAAAATCAATGTTATTATAGAATATTCCATATTATTTTTCAAAAAATACATGAAATTAAAAGCCAGAAAATGCAAAATGGTTTATATTCATATTTCGACGTTTTAGAGCGGTTTGAGTGCTTTTCTGACAAAACTCATTTTTACTAAAAACTTATTATCACACTTTTAAATAAATTTTACTGCAATTGAAATTTATGGGAAAAGTAAGCGAAATTTTATGATATTTTGAGGAAGCTTACTCATAGGTATATTTTATCTAAAAAAAACAGTTTTTCAGAATATCCTTGAAAATGCCTTCAATCGTCAAAAAATGCAATAAAATAACGTTTTATAGCATTTTTGAATATTTATAAATTATTTACATATTTTTAAAAAATCCCATTAAAAATCTATAAAAATCAACATTATTATAGAATATTTCAAATTATTTTTAAAAAAATACATGATATATTAAAAAGCTCAGAAAAATAAGCAAAAATGGTATTTATTGCATATTTCGACGTTTTAGAGCGGTTTGAGTGCTTTTCTGACAAAACTAATTTTTTAACTAAAACTCTTTCATTATCAAACTTTTAAATAGAATTTATACTGCAATTGAAATTTATGGGAAAAGTATGCGAAATTTTATGATTTTTTTTTGAGGAAGCTTACTCATAGGTATGTTTTATGTAAAAAAAAAAAAAGTTTTTCAGAAAATCCTTGAAAATTCCTAAATTTGTAAATTATTTACATATCTTTAAAAAAACTATAAAAATCAAAATTAATATAGAATATTTCATAATTTAAAAAAAAATACAGGAAACATTAAATGCTCAGAAAAATATGCTAAAATGGTATTTTATTGCATATTTTGACGTTTTAGAGCGTTTGAGAGCTTTTCTGACAAAAATATTAACTTCATCAGTGGATAAATCAGAAGATTTTTCAAAGTTACAAAAGGCTTTTGCAATTTCATCATTATTAAGTTGCTTGAAGTTGCAAAACTTAGACCGAAACCTAGAGCACCAATTGTATTTTTATGTAATATTTTATCTGATAAGTTAATTACAACATTGTTATTAGCAGCTTTGTCCTATCACTGTTTTCAATTAATATGTCTAATTTTCTTTGTAGTTTGTTTTTGAGATCATTACAAATTCTTCTGAGTTTATTATAGCAATGATCCAACATAATATATTTCCATTCTGATGGAATGACCTGATTAAAGGAATATTTTCTCCATCAGAATGAAAACATATTATGTTGGATCATTGTTATAATAAACTCAGAAGAATTGTAATGAACTCAAAAACAAACTTGTGTGTTGTTACTAGTGTATTGTGTTGTTGTTAGTGTATTGTGTGTTGTTGTTAGTGTATTGTGTGTTGTTGTTAGTGTATTGTGTGTTGTTGTTAGTGTATTGTGTGTTGTTGTTAGTGTATTGTGTGTTGTTGTTAGTGTATTGTGTGTTGTTGTTTGTGTATTGTGTGTTGTTGTTAGTGTATTGTGTGTTGTTGTTAGTGTATTGTGTGTTGTTGTTTGTGTATTGTGTGTTGTTGTTAGTGTATTGTGTGTTGTTGCTTGGGTTTTGTGTGTTGTTGATCGTGTATTGTGTGTTGTTACTAGTGTATTGTGTGTTGTTGTTAGTGTATTGTGTGTTGTTGTTAGTGTATTGTGTGTTGTTACTAGTGTATTGTGTGTTGTTGTTAGTGTATTGTGTGTTGTTGTTAGTGTATTGTGTGTTGTTGCTAGTGTATTGTGTGTTGTTGTTAGTGTATTGTGTGTTGTTGCTTAGTGTATTGTGTGTTGTTGTTGTGTATTGTGTGTTGTTACTAGTGTATTGTGTGTTGTTACTAGTGTATTGTGTGTTGTTGCTAGTGTATTGTGTGTTGTTGTTAGTGTATTGTGTGTTGTTACTAGTGTATTGTGTGTTGTTGTTAGTGTATTGTGTGTTGTTGCTTGTGTATTGTGTGTTGTTGCTTAGTGTATTGTGTTTGTTGTATGTGTATTTGTGTTGTGTTTGTTATTGTGTGTTGTTACTAGGTATTGTGTGTTGTTGAGTGTATTTGATGTAATACTAGTGTATTGTGTTTGATGTTAGTGTATTGTGTAGTTGTTTTGTTATGTGTGAACTTAGTGTCATTGTGTTATACTAGGTATTGTGTGTTGTACTAAAAGTATTGTGTGTTGTTCTAGTGTATTGTGTGTTGTTGTTAGTGTATTGTGTGTTGTTGTTGTGTATTGTGTGTTGTTGTTAGTGTATTGTGTGTTGTTGTTGGTATTGTGTGTTGTTTAGTGTATTGTGTGTTGTTGTTGTGTATTGTGTGTTGTTGCTTAGTGTATTGTGTGTTGTTGCTCGTGTATGTGTGTTGTTGTTAGTGTATTGTGTGTTGTTGTTGTGTATTGTGTGTTGTTGTTAGTGTATTGTGTTGTTATAGTGTATTGTGTGTTGTTGTTAGTGTATTGTTGTTGTTGCTTGTGTATTGTGTGTTGTTGTTAGTGTATTGTGTGTTGTTGCTTGTGTATTGTGTGTTGTTCTGTGTATTGTGTGTTGTTGTTAGTGATTGTGTTGTTGCTTGTGTATTGTGTGTTGTTGCTTGTGTATTGTGTGTTGTCTGTATTGTGTGTTGCTTGTGTATTGTGTGTTGTTGCTCGTGTATTGTGTGTTGTTGCTGTGATTGTGTTGTTGCTGTGTATTGTGTATGTTGTGTGTATTGTGTGTTGCTGTTGTGTTGTGTGTTGGCTTTGTAGGGTCATTGTGTGTTGTTGCTTGTTATTGTGTGTTGTTGCTTGTGTATTGTGTGTTGTTGATCGTGTATTGTGTGTTGTTGATCGTGTATTGTGTGTTGTTGATTGCGTTTTGTGTGTTGTTGCTTGTGTATTGTGTTGTTGCTTGTGTATTGTGTATTGTTGCTTGTGTTTTGTGTGTTGTTGCTTGTATATTGTGTGTTGTTGCTTGTGTATTGTGTGTTGTTGCTTGTGTATTGTGTATTGTTGCTTGTGTATTGTGTTGTTGCTTGTGTATTGTGTGTTACATTATGTTCCAGAAATGAATGCTGATGGTGATTGATTTGTTGCCGAAATGTTGAATGAACCTTCAACATTACACCTGGTGGTAACAATCATTGTATGAGTGAGAGACATTACACCTGGTGGTAACAATCATTGTATGAGTGACAGACATTACACCTGGTGGTAACAATCATTGTATGAGTGACAGACATTACACCTGGTGGTAACAATCATTGTGAGTGAAGACATTACACCTGGTGGTAACAATCATTGTAGAGTGAGAGACATTACACCTGGTGGTAACAATCATTGTAGAGTGAAGACATTACACCTGGTGGTAACAATCATTGTAGAGTGAGAGACATTACACCTGGTGGTAACAATCATTGTATGAGTGACAGACATTACACCTGTGGTAACAATCATTGTATAGTGAAGACATTACACCTGGTGGTAACAATCATGTAGAGTGAAGACATTACACCTGGTGGTAACAATCATTGTACGAGTGAAGACATACACCTGGTGGTAACAATCATTGTACGAGTGGAAGACATTACACCTGGTGGTAACAATCATTGTAGAGTGAAGACATACACCTGGTGGTAACAATCATTGTACGAGGAGACATTACACCTGGTGGTAACAATCATTGTACGAGTGAGAGACATTACACCTGGTGGTAACAATCATTGTACGAGTGAAGACATTACACCTGGTGGTAACAATCATTGTATGAGTGAAGACATACACCTGGTGGTAACAATCATTGTACGAGTGAGAGACATTACACCTGGTGGTAACAATCATTGTACAGAGTGAGAGACATTACACCTGGTGGTAACAATCATCTGTATGAGTGAAGACATTACACCTGGTGGAAACAATCATTGTATGAGTGAGAGACATTACACCTGGTGGTAACAATCATTGTATGAGTGAGAGACATTACACCTGGTGGTAACAATCATTGTAGAGTGAAGACATCACACCTGGTGGTAACAATCATTGTACGAGTGAGAGACATTACACCTGGTGGTAACAATCATTGTACAAGTGAGAAAACATTACACCTGTGGTAACAATAATTGTACGAGTGAGAGACATTACACCTGGTGGTAACAATCATTGTATGAGTGAGAGACATTACACCTGGTGGTAACACTCATTGTATGAGTGAGAGACATTACACCTGGTGGCAACAATCATTGTACGAGTGAGACATTACACCTGGTGGTAACAATCATTGTACTAGTGAGAGACATTACACCTGGTGGTAACAATCATTGTACTAGTGAGAGACATTACTCCTGGTGGTAACAATCATTGTACTAGTGAGAGACATTACACCTGGTGGTAACAATCATTGTACTAGTGAGAGACATTACACCTGGTGGTAACAATCATTGTACTAGTGAGAGACATTACTCCTGGTGGTAACAATCATTGTACGAGTGAGAGACATTACACCTGGTGGTAACAATCATTGTACTAGTGAGAGACATTACACCTGGTGGTGACAATCACTGGTTCAGATGTTCAACTTCAAGTGAACATTATGGTAGTTCATCTTCTTCATACTGTTATGCTGAGTCAGGAAAAAAGACCAAAATTTAAAGCAAAGAATATTTTTTTTTTTTTTTTTTTTTGGCTTGCGTGCAATGCATGTTCGAGGTTCTATTTTACCAGCACAAACTTGCAAGTGGAGGTCGAAACATTGCATAATTGCATGCAAGAATGGATACAACGACCAGGAGCATCCTTTTGCCTTCTTCTTCAGTCAGTCTTGTTGATATTAATTATCATTTGAGAATATAAATTCTGATGAATCTTGTCTCTTCGAGAGGTCAATATAAATGTGTAACACGCTGTCATTTACGTTTATTTTCTCCCTTGACTCACTGCTTGTACTTTTGAACGTTTCTGGCATAAAGTTTATTTAAGTGTGAAGGACGTGAGCGTGACGGGATTTATAATGAAGCCAGCGAGTATGAAGCAGGTGCCATGGAGGATGTTGGAGAGGTCGGCGAGAGTACAAGATGGACCCTGGAGAGGTGTGCGAGAGTACAAGATGGGTGTTGCAAAGCTATGGAAGAGTACAAGATGGGTGTTGGAGAGGTCTGCTAGAGTACAAGATGGGTGTTGGAGAGGTCTGCTAGAGTACAAGATGGGTGTTGGAGAGGTCTGCGAGAGTACAAGATGGGTGTTGGAAAGCTATGGGAGAATACAAGATGGGTGTTGGAGAGTTCTGGGAGAGTACAAGATGGACGTTGGAGAGGTGTGCGAGAGTACAGGATGGGTGTTAGATAGTTCTGGGGGAGTACAAGATGGGTGTTGGAGAGCTCTGCGAGAGTACAGGATGGATGTTGGATAGTTCTATGCGAGTACAAGATGGGTGTTGGATAGTTCTGGGGGAATACAAGATGGGTGTTGGAAAGCTATGGGAGATTACAAGATGGGTGTTGGTGAGTTCTGGGAAGTACAGGATGGGAGTTAGAGAGCTCTGGGGGATACAAGATGGGTGTTGGAGAGCTCTGGGAGAGTACAAGATGGGTGTTGGAGAGTTCTGGGAGAGTACAGGATGGGCGTTTTATAGTTCTGGGAGAGTACAAGATGGGTGTTAGAGAGGTCTGCGAGAGTACAGAATGGGTGTTTGAGAGCTCTGGGAGAGTGCAGGATGGGTGTTGGAGAGCTCTGGGAGAGTACAGGATGGGTGTTGGAGAGATCTGGGAGAGTACAAAATGGGTGTTGGAGAGCTCTGGGAGAGTTCAAGATGGGCGTTGGAGAATTCTGAAAGAGTACAGGGTGGATGTTGGAGAGGTCTGAAAGAGTTCAGGATGGGTGTAGGAGAGTTCTGAGAGAGTACAAGATGGGTGTTGGAGGGTTCTGGGAAAGTACAAGATGGGTGTTGGAGAGATCTGGGAGAGTGCAGGATGGGTGTTGGAGAGCTCTGCGAGAGTACAGGATGGGTGTTGGAGAGGTTTGCGAGAGTACAGAATGGGTGTTGGAGAGGTCTGGGAGAGTACAAGATGGGTGTTGAAGAGTTCTGGAAGAATACAGGATGGGTGTTGGAGAGTTCTGCGAGAGTACAAGATGGGTGTTGGAAAGCTATGGAAGAGTACAAGAAGGGTTTTGGAGAGTTCTGGGAGAGTACAGGATGGGTGTTGGATAGTTCTGGGGGGGTACAAGATGGGTGTTAGAGAGGTCTGGGAGAGTATAAGATGGGTGTTGGATAGTTCTGGGGGAGTACAAGATGGGTATTGGATAGTTCTGGGGGAGTACACGATGGGTGTTGGAGAGCTCTGCGAGAGTACAAGATGGGTGTTGGAAAGCTTTTGGAGAGTACAAGATGGGTGTTGGAGAGTTCTGGGAGAGTACAGGATGGGTGTTGGAGAGCTCTGGGAAAATACAGGATGGGTGTTGGAGAATTCGATACATAACTCTGTGTCTGAGTGTGGTAATACTGGGTGCACTAGTGCTGTTATTTCCCGTATTGTATAACCCAATCCCCTGTACATCAATGCTTTCGAAAGGATTAGTGCAGAGTGCGGCATAAGTGTCGAATGTGGCTAAATATTAGCACACATGCTCAATAATAACCCACAGAAGCTAAGAAGATTAATTGATCTGTATGTTTCGATCCTCTTCTGGGATCCTTTTCATCTGGAGAGGATCCCAGAAGGGGATCGATATATACAGATAAATATATCTCCTCAGTTTCTGTCTCCAAGTGAGTTAGAACTGAGCATTGGCAAGTGTTCATTACACTTTAGTTACCCATTATCACCGACTTAAGCCAATGCCTTGACCTAGTCAGGTCAGTCACATTCACTTAAGGGAGGAGCACGGCATCTGACCTAGTAGCACAAGCTAGTCAGGTCCAACTCACACCCACTCATGTATTTATCTAGCCTATTTTTAAAACTACACAACGTCTTAGCTTCTATGACGGTACTCGGAAGTTTGTTCCTCTCATCCACAACTCTATTACCAAACAAGTGCTTTCCTATATCCTTCCTGAATCTGAATTTTTCCAATTTAAAACCATTGCTGCTGAGTCCTGTCAATGCTAGATACTTTTAGCACGCTATTTACATCCCCTTTATTAATTCCTGTTTTCCATTTATACACCTCAATCATATCCCCCCTAATTCTATGCCTTTCTAGAGAGTGCAGATTCAGGGCCCTCAGTTTATCTGATACATGGGATCAACTTTGTCATCCTCCTTTGTAAGTTTTCCAGTGCATTTATATCCATTCTGTAATACGGTGACCAAAACTGTGCAGCATAATCTAAATGAGGCCTAACCAAAGATATATAGAGTTGAAGAACAACCTGAGGACTTCAATTATTTATACTTCTTGATATGAAGCCAAGGATTCTGTTAGCTCTATTGCGAACACTTATGCACTGTTGTCTTGGTTTCAGATTACTGCTAACCACAACTCCTAAATCCTTTTTCTCAATCCGTAATTTTAAGATCTACATTATTTAGTTTATTTGTTGGCAAGAACCAAGTCAAGCAGGTTGTTTCCTCTAGTTGGTTCTGTCACAAACTGTTTTAAAAAACATTCCTGAACCGAATCAAGAAAGTCACTAGACTCAAGATTTCCTTTCACATTGTTCCAATCAATTTGTCTAAACTTAAAATCTCCCATTAACACAACATTTTCATATCTAGACGCCATGTGAATTTCGTCCCATAGCAGCCTACCGCACTCCCTCTCTAGGTTTGGGGGCCTATAAATCACACCCAAAATTAATTTTTCACGTCCTTCGAGAAATTGTAGCCAAATAGATTCTGTGTCCGATGTTTTTAATCTTATATCTTGTCTAACACAACAATTCAAATTATCTCTGACATACATCGCCACTCCACCACCTTTCCTGTTGACCCTATCAGAATGGAATAGATTATATCCCTCTATGTTGCATTCAGAAGTCATTTCTCTATCTTTCAAGTTGAACCAGGTCTCTGTTATAGCAATAATATCTATATTACCTGCACTTGCAATTAATCTTAGCTCATCTATCTTATTTCTTAGACTCCTACTATTTGTATAGTAAACCTTAAGGGAGCTAGTCACTCGTTGCCCTCTACTATCTCTCTTTGTTTGTTGATCAATTGCTTTGCCTTTACAAGCAACTTTATTTTGAATATTATCTTTTAAACATATCCCTGGGGTATCCTGGTAATATCTGATGTTTTCAACCCAAGTACTGCAGCCCGATTGTTTCCCACAAACACCCATACCTCTATAATCTATCAGTTTAAATTCCTAGACAAGTCATCAATGACCCCCTATATCGAATTGGCTAATGCAACCACTCCAACCCCAGAGAGATGAACCCCATCCCTTGCATACATGTCATGCTTACCATAGAATTTGTCCCAGTTATCAATGAATGGGATTGCAAGTTCCTTGCATTACCTGTCTAGCCAGCAATTTATACAAATTGCCCTAGACATCCATTCATTGCCCACTTCCCTTCTAGGCAAGATGCTACATATGATTGGAATCCCTTCCTTAGACCTGACTACATCTATGGCTGACCTTTACTTATCCAGCAGCTCCTGTCTCCTGCCCTTCCCGATTTCATTTCCACCAGCACTAAGACAGATAATGGACTTGTTCCCATTACCTGACATAATATTATCCAACCTGCTGACTATGTCACCAACACCAGCTCCTGGGAGGCACACTCTCTGTCTGACCTTCCTATCTTTGTTACAAAAACCACGGTCCATATATCTTACCTGAGAGTCTTCCACAATTAGAATATTCTTACCTTGATTAGCAGGGGAGTCAGTGGTACCTTTAACCTCACTAACCACTGAAGTACACTCGTCCTGGAGAACAGAGAATCGATTTCCTACCTTCACATCTTCTCTATTAACCTTCCTTATCTTCCTTCTTCCTGAATTGTGAACCACTTGCCACTTAAAGTGGCTGCCACTCTTTAACTCACTGCTGGTATCTTTTTCCTCCTTACCAGCACCAACCATCTCACACTCACTCCCAAACCCATCTAACCCTCCTATTCTCCTCCTGAAGAAGTAGAACCTCCTTCTTCATCACTTTAATGCCGGTCTTCTCTCAGAGAGAATAGCGTCTTAAAATACAATATATTAAATTTGAAGCCGCTTAGAATTTTCACTATTAAATTTGCGTAGAAAAGTGAAGCCAGTCTGACGAGGCATTCACAACTTATAACATGCAAATCAGTATACAAATTTCCACAGTTCCTTCCATAAAAAAAAAAACAGTTCGGGAAAACACGATTTACCTGGAGTCTACCTGGAGGGTATTCCGGGGGTCAACACCCCCGTGGACCCGTCCACCACCAGGCTTTAAAGTAATTACGTTTTGCTAACTGAACAATATGCAGATTTAACCCAGGATGACCTAATAAAGCCAAACACTTATTTGTGATCAGCAGAAACATTATCCAGGTATGACACACAAACACTTTTGATTAATAAAATTTGCATATTAAAACTTGCACAACATAAAATAAAAGTCAAGTTTTCTTTGAGGGAAAAAACATTCAGTAGTGAAGCCGATCGGAAGATGCATTCTCCAGTTACAGCTTAAAGTCCAACAAAATATCCACAACCTAAAGCCAACTTTTTCCCATCCATTCCATAAGATGAATCAGCCATTAATAATTAATGTTGTTCACAATTTTTTTATTTTAGTCAGAGGAAGACGCTAAACCAGTAAGTGCCTTTGGAATGGGAGGCATTCAGATTGATGCCAAGCCATGGAAGGAAAGGTCCAGTTCCTTGGATCAAGAGTCCTTCACCAGCATCAAGGCAAAATGCAAAATAAAGCAATGAAGTAAATATAACATTTCGAGGTTAAAAGTGTCAAAATGATATTCAGACACCACATTTAAATGTTCTTACTCACGTTTAAGTAGGATACACCACTGTTGAAATTTTGACGCCGAACTGAATAGGTTGTCTCTAGTTATCACAGATTTATCACACCACGGTTTGCGTGCATCCAGCAGTAACAGCCTGGTTGATCTGGCCCTGATCCACAGCGAGGTCTGGTGATGGACCTGGCCGCGGGGGCGGTGACCCCCGAAACACCCTTCATGTGAACTTTAGGTAGAAATAGGACGTCCAGGCATGCAAATACTCCTCTGAATCTTGCTGAAAATTTGAAGTTGATCTGTTAAGGCGTTCTCGAGTTAATCATACCACGGGCGGGGCTTGAACCCGCACTCAGAGAGTCGTAAAACTCCAGACCGACTCTCTGGCAGTGGTGTGGTTTGTTTGCAATCGTGACATTACGATTTCGTGAGTCGTTCTCGAGTTGTAAACAAAAAAATTGGAAAAAAGAAACGAAAATTGTTGTTGAAAATGTTTCGATAGTTGGAAAATTTATTCTTATTAAATTATAAAATCCTTAAAAGCCGGAATTTGTAATGTTTTTTCAATTTTTTTTTTCTCATTAAAATTATTTTTTAAATTCCCTACAATCCTATAATAAAAAATATTTGATATGTGTCCATGAGTCCATCTGTGTCCCCTCAGATATTCTCCATTCCCCACTTCCCTAAGGTCTGCCTCATCAACCAGTATCCTCGTCTTTCCCAAGTCCATGTGTCCAGGAGTCCATATGTCCGCCTCAGATATTTTCCCTTCCCCACTTCCCCAAGGCATCCTAGTCTTTCCCAGGTCCATGTGTCCATGAGTCCATCTGTGTCCCCTCAGATATTCTCCCTTCCCCACTTCCCCAAGGTCTGCCTCATCAACCAGTATCCTCGTCTTTCCCAAGTCCATGTGTCGAGGAGTCCATCTGTCCGCCTCAGATATTCTCCCTTCCCCACTTCCCCAAGGTATCCTCGTCTTTTCCAGGTCCATGTGTCCAGGAATCCATCCGTGGGCCCCCGGATGTCTCCCCTTCCTCACTTTCCATAGGATATCTTCCAGTCTCAGCCTTCCCCAGGTTATGTATTCCGAAGTCAGCTCAGCCACCCCCAGTGATCTAGCTAGATGGGAACGTGGCCTTGTCTAGCTGGTCTACGGTAGAGACTGTCCATGACGGAAGGAATAGACTCCGAAGTGTCCCTGTTTGCAGATGATGTGAAGTTGATGAGAAGAATTCAATCGGACGAGGACCAAGCAGAACTACAAAGGGCTCTGGACTGGCTGCAAGCCTGGTCCAGCAATTGGCTCCTGGAGTTCAACCCCACCAAGTGCAAAGTCATGAAGATTGGGGAAGGGCAAAGAAGGCCGCAGACAGAGTACAGTCTAGGGGGCCAGAGACTACAAACCTCAATCAAGGAAAAAGATCTTGGGGTGAGTATAACACCAGGCACATCTCCTGAGGCGCACATCAACCAAATAACTGCTGCAGCATACGGGCGCCTAGCAAACCTAAGAACAGCATTCCGACATCTTAATAAAGAATCGTTCAGGACCTTGTACACTGTGTACGTTAGGCCCATACTGGAGTATGCAGCACCAGTTTGGAACCCACATCTAACCAAGCACGTAAAGAAACTAGAGAAAGTGCAAAGGTTTGCAACAAGACTAGTCCCGGAGCTAAGGGGTATGTCCTACGGGGAGAGGTTAAGGGAAATCGACCTGACGACACTGGAGGACAGGAGAGATAGGGGGGACATGATAACGACATATAAAATACTGAGAGGAATTGACAAGGTTGACAGAGACAGAATGTTCCAGAGATGGGACACAGCAACAAGGGGACACAGTTGGAAGTTGAAGACTCAGATGAATCACAGGGATGTTAGGAAGTATTTCTTCAGTCACAGAGTGGTCGGGAAGTGGAATAGCTTCGGAAGCGATGTAGTGGAGGCAGGTTCCATACATAGCTTTAAGAAGAGGTATGATAAAGCTCATGGCGCAGGGAGAGTGACCCAGTAGCGGCCAGTGTAGACATGTACTCAACTAGGTGAGTACATATCTGCCTTTGCCCCACACACATACATATATACACAAATTTGTACCCATTCATACATGCGCTCTCCCTCAAGGTTGTTAAAATTATGTTTGTCTTCTCAAAATAAAATGGAAAATTTAGAGGCAGAAAAAATCATACTTCCTCAATATTCGAGACTTCAGGAACTTTATATATTTCAATATTCTAATGGAGAATGTTGGTTCTCGCAATTTTGAAGACATCCATTGTGAAATTTGTGAAAAGTGACTAGTTTGAGACACTTGTGGGAAGGTAAAGAAGACACTCTTGA
>WNWK01040301.1:0-17042 GCA_009830355.1 Cherax destructor | reverse complement strand
TGGATACTGGAATGAGGTATTGGAAAAAATGTTGGAAACGTGTTTGGCAATGGAGTTGGTGGGGAGGACTATGTATCTCTTCTCGGCAGTATCTTCTCTGGGTGTGTTGAAGATGTTTAATGTCCGTCGTCTGCAGTCTCTAATGAAGTGACGAGGATAGTGAAGTTTAGAAAAAACTTGTTCAATAAGGGAGCATTCTTCCTCAAGGAACTCACTGCTGCAGATTCTGAGTGCGCGCAGGAAAAAGCCTATAATTATACCACGTGTAGTTTTGATGTCGTGGTGAGAGCAGAAGTGGAGAAGATCGTGTTGGTTGGTAGGTTTTCGATAGACTTTAAAACGAAGTTCATGGTCAGCTTTGCAGAGAAGAACATCAAGGAAAGGAAGAGTGTTGTCGATTTCTTCTTCTAGTGTGAACTGGATTGATGGCTCGACCTGGTTGAGCTTGTGTTGGAGAGCTTGAACGTTGAAGCGTCTGGGAGTTATGATGAGAATGTCAACATAACGGAGCCATAACTACAGAAACGCAAGACTCATCGCCAGAGAAGACAACACTCAATACCGAAGAATCCTAGAATCATCACTTATCTGTATATCCAACAACTTCAACCAGAACAACGGCTTCTACAACATAGCTGAACCTATTGCCAAGAAACTTCTTCATTGCTATCCCACATATAACTGCGCAATAAGGCTAACAGATTACTAGGATTTATTTCAAGAAGTATAAGCAACAGAAGTCCAAAAGTTATTTTACAGCTCTATACATCACTAGTGAGATCTCATTTGGATTATGCAGCTCAGTTTTGGTCTCCTTACTACAGGATGGATATAGATTCATTGGAGAACATACAAAGAAGAATGACTAAAATGATTTACTGTATAAGAAATCTCCCGTATAAAGATAGACTAAGAGCGTTGAATCTACACTCTCTGAGAGACGTAGAATGAGGGAGATATCATCGAGTTGTACAAGTGGATGATAGGCATAAACAAAGGAGATATTAATAAAATACTGAGGATATCGAACCAAGTAAGAACCATAAATAACGGATTTAAATTGGATAAATTTAGATTTAGAAAGGACATAGGCAAGTACTGGTTTTCGAACAGAGTTGTAGATGCGTGGAACAATCTTCCGTGTAGGGTGATAGAGGCTAGGACCTTGGGTGGCTTTAAAGAGATTGAAAAATATACACATAAGCAGTATAATGTATCCTTTATTGACAACGTTGCCCACGCAGTGGCTTTATCGAGTCACAGACAGATCTACCTGGAAAATGAGTAACATGAAGAATATATAGGTAAAGTCAGGTGGAGAATGCTGGTCAGGTGGAGAAACTGCATGTGACAGTCTTAAAAGTAGTGTGATAGTTAAAAACATTGTGTGACTTAAAGGACCCGCAGTGTACCATTCTTGAGTTCTAGGTGGGATAGCGTTGAAGAAGTTTCTTGGCAATAGGTTCAGCTATGTTGTAGAAGCCTATTGCCAAGAAACTTCTTCAACGCTATCCCACCTAGAACTCAAGAATGGTACACTGCGGGTCCTTTAAGTTACACAATGTTTTTAACTATCACACTACTTTTATGACTGTCACATGCAGTTTTCTCCACCTGACCCAGCATTCTCCACCTGACTTTACCCTATATATATCTTCATGTTACTCATTTTCCAGGTAGATCTGTCTGTGACTCGATAAAGCCCACTGCGTGGGCGAAACGTTGTCAATAAACGATCACATTATACTGCTTATGTGTTTATTTTTCCATTGTGTCGGTATTTTATACATTTTATTTCCAAAAAGAGATTGGACAAATATATGAGTGGGAGGGGCTGGGTTTGATTGGTGTCGTGAGTACGGGAGTAAATTCTTAGGTAGTGGTGGTTTTGATAAGGACCTGTGTTGTATGGGCCAGTAGGCCTTCTGCAGTGTTCCTCCATTCTTATGTTCTTATGTTATGTTCTTAAGAATGGAACACTGCAAAAGGTTTACCCATATACTTGTCCAATCTCTTTTTAAAGCTTCCCAAGGTTTAAGACTCCATCACCCTACTCTGAAGATTGTCACATACAGCATTCTCCACCTGACTCAGCATTCTCCATCTGACTAAATCCTATAAAGACTCATGTATCTTGTATCCAGGTAGATCTGTTTGTGACTAGATAAAGCCCACTGCGTGGGCGAAACGTTGTCAATAAAGGATCACATTATACTGCTTATATAGTACTGAATTTAAAAATATGTCATAGAGAAAGATTTATTTAATATTTATTGGATCTTTTATTTAATATTGGTGAAATTATCCCGTATTCCCTTAATCCGATGTAATCTGAGGGAGAATCTGGGGTTGCATCCAAGCTCTGTACTTTACTCAATACCCAGAGCTTATCAATGCTCCTATAATGACCTAGCTGCAAGCAAAACTGCACAAACCAACGTAGCATCCAGAATGACCCAAGAATACCAGCAGGTAGACCGACAAACCAATTAAACTGACGATCAAATGAAGACTGCCCCTCAAACCCAAAGCACCACCCCGCTGCCAAACAAACGCTTACCAGCTTACAGCTTCTCCTTCTGCCACATCAACCTCTACGACTACTGTTATAAAATGAGACGTAACATCAGAAGGACCAATTCCAATATCAGCAAAAAAACACCAAGAAAGCTACTAATCAACTTGTCTACCCAGGACACCTGTACACTCTCCACCCCCCTCACCACCACCCAGGGCGACGCATCAACAACAAACATGGCTGCCTTCCCCACCGGTTTCACCCCAGATAATCTCTCAGGTATGACGAATGATCCAGATACTCTAAAGTCATACATCATAAAATTAATTAATGAAAATATGAAACAATGTAAAACACTTATGCAACAAGATACCAGGATGACACAACTTGAAAACAAAATCCTCAGCCTTGAACAAAAGTTAACAACAACTGGAATGACTGATTTTGGCAAAACCCTCAAAACTGTCATTGATAGCCACACTGAACAGATAACATCTATAAATACAAAGGTTGAGGAAGCAGTAAAGGAGTGGAAGAACAACATGGATAACCAGTTTAATGACTACCTTGCACTACAAGAGGACAAAACCGAGCAAGATAAGTTATCAGACGCAGTAATAGTGAACAGTCCACTCTTTCCCAGTGATATGACCCAAGCAAACAGTAAAGACATTACCATACAGATCATAAAAGATCAAATAAAAGTTAATGTACCAGTGACAGAAATAAAGGAAGCACGATTACTAGGGTCCCATGGTAGAAAAAGTGTTATGATTAGATTCACCACACATGACAGGAAAAATATCTAATTAAATCATCTATTACAGCCAGGAGAGAGGTATATATAAACGAATGTCTGACCAAAAAATGTCAGAACCTCTGGTATAGAATCAGAAAACTTAAGCGAGAGAATAATGATAGAATCCATCAGTGTTTCACCCGTGTTGGGAAAATTCTAGTGAAGAAGTGTAGGCCAGTTATATACTATCACAAATGAGAATGAACTATCAAGATTCCTTAGGGATACAAATATTATAGAGACTGTCTAAACACAATGTCCAAACCAATACCCTATGTATAGTGTATGTTTTGCTCATCTACCACAACTAAGTTTTTGTCTATTCTTTGATTACTATTTTTGCCATATAGTTTTATTTTTATTTTTAAATACATACAGTTTTTACTTGTGCCCATTCTTCAACCCACATTTCTATATATTTTGATCAGCTTAATTGCTTAGAATTTGTATTTACTTTTGATCACCTTAATTGCTTAGAATTTGTATTTACTTTTGATCACCTTAATTGCTTAGAATTTGTATTTACTTTTGATCACCTTAATTGCTTAGAATTTGTATTTACTTTTGATCACCTTAATTGCTTAGAATTTGTATTTACTTTTGATCACCTTAATTGCTTAGAATTTGTATTTACTTTTGATTACCTTAATTGCTAAAAATTGTATTTATCTTTTGTTCTTTTTTCCAACCTCATTTCTATATACTATTGATCACCTTAAAAGCCTAAAATTTTGTTTAAAGCCATTTTTTACTATTAATATATTTTACTTTAGTACAATTTAGCACTTTATTCTCCTATAATAGTTTACTTTCATTTTCTTTATATTGCCTTTAATAAATTCTAAAATCACAACTGGTGCCGAATCTAAATATTTGTTCCATAATAACTTATTACAGATAATAGTTAATTATTCCAACCAGTTCACTTAGCTAATGCAATACTGAATTTAAATGTGTTTCATAATAACTTAATATTAGTCATAGTAATTTTCCAACCAGTTCAATTAGCTAGTTAAATAGTAAATCAACAACATTGTAAAGATATATCCTAATTCTCTGTGACTTTTGTTCAAAAGTGTGATAATCCAATAAATAGTAAAATAAATTCATCAGATATCATATTTTTAAGTTTAGCATTATTCATTGTTCTTAAGTCTTGTTTTAGAATCACACTCATATATAAACATTTGTCTAATTAATTAACTAACTCAGGTGCTAACTCAGGTGCTATAGTGTTTTAGACTCTTTTTAGCTGTAAATTGACTACCATAGTTCATTTATTCATTTTTGTAAACATATCCAACGTACTAACTCACGTGCCAAGAACTCCTTTTGCATTGTCCTATTCTTAAGTCTACTTACATTGTTCTATTTTTAAGTTTAATTATAGAATCACACTAAATATTATGATTCCAAACATTGATCCTGATATCAACCTCTTATTAAATGACTTACAATAACCTAACAATAACTGTCATTACTACACAGCAGAACAGGCAAAAACACTACTCAAAGCCAACAATAACATAACTATCTTTAACTACAATGTCAGATCTTTAAGCAAACATTTTGATGACCTCAATGCATTATTAAGCTCACTACAGGCCAGTATGTCCATCATTGCTCTCACTGAAACCTGGCTAAAGCCTAATACTAATACTACAGATATCTATGCCATTCCTGGTTACACAGCCATACACAATTGTAGGCCAGACCAACAAGGAGGTGGCACAGCTATATTCTACTCAGACCAGCCTGAATGTATCAACAATACTTGCACAAGAGATGAACATGGATAATATATAATAGCTAAGTTTAAATCCAAATACCTACAAAAACCTCTCAAAGTGATAAACACCTATAGATTACCACAGTCAAATATTAAACAAATTAGTGAAAAATTAGGAAGTATGATTACTGATGCACACATGAACAAAGACTACTTAGTCCTCACAGGAGACTTCAATATAAACCTCCTACAAGATCAGGACCAACAAATAACTGAATTCACAAATACTATGAGCAACTGCTTGCTGCTCCCGACAGTAACAAAACCTACAAGAATCTCTGAGACCTGTGCCTCCCTATTAGACCATATCTGGACTAACACCATATCCCCATTAAAATCAGGCATAATAACAGACAATACCACAGACCACTACAATACCTTTCTCATAACCAACCTCGGAAAATTACCACTAGAGACTACTAAAGTTACCTTCAGACTACATAATGAGACAGCTATTAATAACTTCATAACAGCTATGACAAACACTGACTGGCAAACAGAAATAGACAACTGTACAGATATTGACTTATGTATTAATAATTTTCTTAAAAAGACCCAATACCTCTATAATAAGCATTGCCCTAAAAAAAACTAAACAAATCACAGCTAAAAGTCTAAACAGTCCCTGGCTAACACCCAGCATACTCAAATCTATTAATATAAAACACCTATATGAAAAACAGTACAGAATGGGTCAAATAACAAGAGAACAAACAAAACGTTACTCATCAAACCTAACGAGCCTGATAAGAAGGTCCAAAAAATTGTACTATGAGAACAGATTACATAACTTAAAATGTGATATAAAAAAGACCTGGAAACCCCTATCTGAAATTCTTGGAACTAAAAAGATATCCACTAACAGAACAATCAAGCTAACAAAACCAGATGAACCCCCTACTCCCACCTACTGAAACAGCAAACAAACTCAATGAGTTCTTCTCCACCATAGGAAAAAAGCTGGCAAGCAAAATCCCAAGTTCAAACACTCTACCTAACGACTATCTCACTGGCACCTATCTGAACACACTATTCCTAGCCCCGGCCAACCCAATAGAGGTTTCACTTATAATCAACACATTAAAAAACAAGGAAGGAGACCTAAATAACTTACCACCTTTTATACACAAAAAAGCTTCTCAAGTTCTCTCACCAATTATTGCAACACTCTTTAACAAATCCATTGAATCCTCTACCTTCCCATCAAAACTCAAAATAGCGAGGGTCACCCCCATACATAAAGGAAGAGATCAAACAGACCTGAATAACTATAGGCCGATATCTAACTTACCACTTCTCTCCAAAATCTTTGAAAAATTAATTCATAGACAGATATATTCCTACTTCATCTCCCACAACGTACTCAACCACTGTTAATTTGGATTCAGGCCTAATAAAAATACAAATGATGTTATTATACACATGCTAGAAATAATTTACACCGCTCTCGAGAAAAAAAGAAATCCCAGTGGGAATCTTCATTGATTTACGTAAAGCTTTTGATACAGTTGACCATGATCTGTTACACCTAAAATTATCACACTATGGTATAAGAGGGCACTCCCTCAACTACCTAAAGTCATACCTTAGCAACAGAAACCAATATGTGTACACAAATGGAGCTAGCTCTACCACGCAAACTATTGCAGTAGGTGTCCCACAGGGAAGTGTTCTTGGCCCACTTCTCTTTCTCATTTACATTAACGACCTGCCAAATGCATCTCAACGACTCAATCCCATACTATTTGCAGATGACACTACATACGTTATCTCTCACCCAAGCCCAGACATAGTAGCCAACACTGTAAATGCTGAATTGCAGAAAATATCTATCTGGATGATGACTAACAAACTTACTCTCAATATTGATAAAACCTATTTCATTCAGTTTGGGAACAGAGCTACAAATGTACCACTTAACATAATGATAAACGGGTCCCCTATCACAAAACGCACAGAGGGAAAATTCTTAGGTATCCATCTTGACAGTGGCCTAAAATTTCAAACATGTACAACAAATTTCCAAGAAAGTCTCAAAGACCGTGGGAATACTATCCAAGATACGGTACTATGTTCCACAACCAGCTCTCCTTACCCTATATCACTCACTCATTTACCCCTACCTCACCTATGGAATCTGCGCATGGGGCTCAACATCAATAACTCATCTCAAACCATTAATAACGCAACAAAAGGCTGCAGTTAGAATGATAACAAATTCACACTCCAGACAACATACTCCACCAATATTCAAAAACCTAAACTTACTCACCATACAAGACATCCATACTTTTTACTGCGCCTACTACATGGAAATAAATGGTATAAAATACCGACACAATGGAAAAATAAACACATAAGCAGTATAATGTGACCCTTTATTGACAACGTTTCTCCCACGCAGTGGGCTTTATCGAGTCACAAACAGATCTACCTGGAAAATGAGTAGCATGAATATATATAGGATATAGTCAGGTGGAGAATGCTGGGTCAGGTGGAGAAAGCTGCATGTGACAGTCTTAAAAGTAGTGTGATAGTTTAAAACCTTGTGTGACTTAAAGGACCTGCAGTGTTCCATTCTTGAGTTCTATGTGGGATAGCGTTGAAGAAGTTTCTTGGCAATAGGTTCAGCTATGTTGTAGAAGCCGTTGTTCTGGTTGAAGTTGTTGGATATACAGATAAGTGATGATTCCAGGATTCTTCGGTATTGAGTATTGTCTTCTCTGGCGATGAGTCTTGCGTTTCTGTAGTTGATTAAATGGTTGTGTAAATTTCGGTGTTGAACACAGGCATTTCTTGAGTCGTCAGATCTGCCTGCGTACTGGTGTTCTGAAATGCGTGTTTGGAGGTGTCTGGATGTTTCACCGACGTATAATTTGCTGCAGCCATTACAAGGGATTGTGTATACCCCTGCCGTGGATTGAAGCTTGTCCTGTCTGTTACTGGTAATGTCCTTGATGGTGGTGGATGTGGAGGTGGATACTCGGAATGAGGTATTAGAAAAAATGTTAGGAACGTGTTTTGAAATGGAGTTGGTGGGGAGGACTATGTATCTCTTCTCAGCAGTGTCTTCTCTGGGTATGTTGAAGATGTTTAATGCCCGTCGTCTGCAGTCTCTAATGAAGTGACGAGGATACATAGATAGAACACTCAATGCAAATATTAATCCACCACTCAAACTTCTCCTTACCAATTTTAACAGGATACATGACCATAACACTAGACACAGATCACTCCTCGATGTTCCCCGTGTCCATCTAACACTATGCAAAAACTCAATGCATATAAAAGGCCCGAAAATTTGGAATTCATTACCTGTGATTGCCAAAAAATCCCTCCCTGTACCTCAGTTCAAAATGATGCTAAAAAATCACCTTCTCACCCAAACCTAAGTGCACAATACCCAACAAAGTTGATTAATCACCTAAATGTAAAAACCTGTTATAAATAATGCATACTGATCTAACTGTTTCTATAACATTAACAAATAAAATAATTCACTCTCTTGTACTCTGTGTAACTTATATAATGACCATATAAACTGTAATTGCAATACAACTAATTGTTTTAATTTGTTTGATCTCATTCAATTAATTGCATTACTGCAATTAATAAATTATTATGTTCAACTTATATTCAAATTTTACAACTTAGATACACAACTATACTTACTTTGTAAATTATCAACCATAATGGTTTACCATGTATTCTACTGTTAATTAATCTTAAGAATGCCCACAATGGTCAGCATATTAGGGGCTTTTGGCATGTACACCTCATTTATACCTAACTATGTAGTTCAACATTGTATCATGTCTAAATAAATTATTATTATTATTATTATTATTATTATTATTATTATTATTATTATTATTACTATTACAATTATTAATATTATTATTATTATTATTATTATTATTATTATTATTATTATTATTATTATTATTATTATTATTGTTATTATTATTATTATTATTATTATTATTAAACCAGTATTAAAACGTGATATTAAAATCGTGACGCTTTTCGGTGATGAAAGTGATTGCTTACGAGGGGTTTCCTTATTTGACAAAACTCCAGATCATAAGTGGGATATTATTTATCAGTTTGGTTGAAATTAGAATCCCTCAAGATAATTACATATTTTTTTTCTTGAAGCGAATCGGTATGACAAAGTTAAATTTAGCCAACGTTTCATTTCCTTCTAGATATTCTATTCAAACAAATGTTTTGTCTGTTCCTGCTTTTATTCAGCAATTCAAGATTTGTAAGACATATCGCCCCTACAAGCACCTTCCTTATTTCTGTCATTATGGAACAAATTATAAATGTGAAAGTGGCACTGGCCAGACACGTCACGACATTTCAAATTACACCACATCTCCGTTATTGCAAAACATTAATGTTACCTGCACATGTAACCAATCTGAACTTGTTTCTAGCACTACCACTATTTATACAATACATGATAAGAAAGCTTTTGTTATTATTCTCCCTTTTTACCTTTTTTTTCCACTATTTATGATATCAGTTTCCAAAATTTATGAATGGCATTCTTTGCATCGCCGTCTTGCATGATAGTAATTGATAGTTTAATTTTATTCCCTTGATAACTGTTAGTTCTAAATCCATATTATCATTATCATAAAAAGTTATACCACAGTCCCTTTCTTGGTTGCTATGTCTCTTTATAAAACCCAAGTACTTATTTTCTGCTTGGCAAATAGAGGCAGTAAGAGTATGGAGAATTGTTCACACGTCTCGGTTTAACTAGGATGGGATTGACAACTGTCACCAAACTCCCATGTACCTATTCTAAATGAGCGGTGGCAGCATGTATAATGAGACTTGCATATATTTCTCGACATGCCCTGGATGAGATAGATCCTCAATAGTAAACTAGATGCTAATTTACTCCTAGGTAAGCAGCTGCACGCAAAACAATATCTGCTCAAGCGAACCGCTCCTTCTGTGAATCGAAGTAGAATTCTTTGGTTCTCACCAGGATTGTGTATCATTGAACTACTCTGGGGCTAAAATGTGAATTTTTAACCTTTGTGTCGAGACTGTGAAATGGTTATTGGCCAAGATTGTCAACGTTTATGAAGTGGGAAAATAAAATGAATGTTTATGTGCAGTGAAGCGAGAATGATGAACGTGGGAGTAAGAATATGAACCGTTACTCTATGTGCAGCAATAATGAGAACGTTTATGAGCTCTGGGAAGAAGATGGGAGCGGGAATGTGAACTGTTATGACCTGAGGGACATGAAAGTGAACATTTATAACCTGTGGGGCCAGAATGTGAAAGTTAATAAGTTGTGGAGCGACAGTGTGTTGCACCAACCTCCTTATTCAGTGGAGCTATCCTCTCCAATTGTCCATCCCACACCACTCAATCTCTCCCACTGTGTGTACTAACCTCCATAGTTGTCCATCCCACACCACATCTCTCCCATTGTGAAAGCCGTATCTCATATTTTCCCAGCATTAGGGGCTGTCTTGTTGCAATTTAGTTTAGTTTGATATCTTTATTATGCACATCATACCCGTCCTGTGGGCGGTAGTCAAAAGATTACAGAGGTACATAATGGGTCCAGGGACTGGACCCCAAAGTTTTGCAAGTGAAAGGCTTTTGTTACAAGGTATTGGTAAGTTTCCTCTTTTTTGAATAATACATAATTAACACCCATTTCCTTGGCGATTGAAAATCCATATTGCTTTAGCACTTCTTCTTAAATATGTAAAGTAACAATACTTCTCCTTAGGAGCACCGAGCACCAGTGCTCAGAACACCAGTGCTCAGAACACACTAAAACGTGTGAAAATATAATAGCAGTGTGAACCACTGCGTTTGTTTACCTAACAGTACATAGGTTCCATCATGCTAATTGTCTATTTTAGATCACCTGCTTGGCTGTGTGAGGTGTATTGGCTAGGTTACTTACAATTTATACTACTGTCCACACGACATTAAATAGTTACTTGGGTATTGGTCGGTTTTTGCGGGTGGCATCCTGAGCGCTGGCAGTGCACCCTAGATAAGGCTGGACTTTAAAATGAGCTGAGGTAAAGCAGAGGATCTTAGCCTTTTAAAAAATGCTGAGGAAAGACATCATCTCTTTCAGAGTAACTTGAGTAAAAGACTCACTTTCTCGTCTCACTGTGAAGCCTCGTGTTGGTGCTGCTGGGGGTTTCCGGTAAAAAGCCGCCTGAACAGGTCTTCCAGGAATCTGTTTTGTCTTATGAAAGCCTCGGGGATGCAAGACTTTTTTTGTCTTCCTCTTGTCGTTCTGAAAGTAGGAAAAAAAATAATATTTTATTTAATGGATAATTCATTATAATGTATAGTACCGATCAATAACTGGAAGATTAAGCATCCACAGTCCCCTTGCGTTGAATGACCTACACAGTTTAACGGACAGGGGATCGAGTTTTCACATCCCCTTGCAATGAATGGCTCACTCGGATTTAGCGGATGGATGATACAGCCTTAAAACGATTCCCTGAGCTGAATGACCCATATGGGTTTATCGAATGGAGGGTCGATCCTCGTTCACTCACAGGTAGTTTGCCGGACGGTGTATCGAGCCTCAACCACTGATCAGCGCTTACACTCCTGTCTCTGTGTTGGTCAAACTGTTTATCAGAAATATGATTCATGTCAATGATAATGAATTTTATTAATCGGTTAAGAGAAGTGTCTCATTGAGCGCAGTGAAGCTGGAGTGTAGTGTTCACTAGGACAACCCTAGTGCATTACAACTAGCAAGGTGTTCACTAGGACAACCCTAGTGCATTACAACTAGCAAGGTGTTCACTAGGACAACCCTAGTGCATTACAACTAGCAAGGTGTTCACTAGGGCAACCCTAGTGCATTACAACTAGCAAGGTGTTCACTAGGACAACCCTAGTGCATTACAACTAGCAAGGTGTTCACTAGGACAACCCTAGTGCATTACAACTTGCAAGGTGTTCACTAGGACAACCCTAGTGCATTACAACTAGCAAGGTGTTCACTAGGACAACCCTAGTGCATTACAACTAGCAAGGTGTTCACTAGGATAACCCTAGTGCATTACAACTAGCAAGGTGTTCACTAGGATAACCCTAGTGCATTACAACTAGCAAGGTGTTCACTAGGACAACCCTAGTGCATTACAACTAGCAATGTGTTCACTAGGACAACCCTAGTGCATTACAACTAGCAATGTGTTCACTAGGGCAACCCTAGTGCATTACAACTAGCAAGGTGTTCACTAGGACAACCCTAGTGCATTACAACTAACAAGGTGTTCACTAGGACAACCCTAGTGCATTACAACTAGCAAGGTGTTCACTAGGACAACCCTAGTGCATTACAACTAGCAAGGTGTTCACTAGGACAACCCTAGTGCATTACAACTAGCAAGGTGTTCACTAGGACAACCCTAGTGCATTACAACTAGCAAAGTGTTCACTAGGACAACCCTAGTGCATTACAACTAGCAAGGTGTTCACTAGGACAACCCTAGTGCATTACAACTAGCAAGGTGTTCCCAAGGACAACCTTAGTGCATTACAACTAGCAAGGTGTTCACTAGGACAACCCTAGTGCATTACAACTAGCAAGGTGTTCCCTAGGACAACCTTAGTGCATTACAACTAGCAAGGTGTTCACTAGGACAACCTTAGTGCATTACAACTAGCAAGGTGTTCACTAGGACAACCTTAGTGCATTACAACTAGCAAGGTGTTCACTAGGACAACCTTAGTGTATTACAACTAGCAAGGTGTTCACTAGGACAACCTTAGTGCATTACAACTAGCAAGGTGTTCCCTAGGACAACCTTAGTGCATTACAACTAGCAAGGTGTTCACTAGGACAACCCTAGTGCATTACAACTAGCAAGTCTAGCTGATATGACAACATATCCAACGACACCTGCAACTGAAGAAGGAAGATTCTTTGCTGCGAAACGAATTAAAACTTACTGTAAAACTTTTCTGTGTCAGGAAAAACTGCAAAGCTTTGCCCTCTTACCAACTGAAAAAAAAAATTATTGAAACATCTTAATCATAAACTAGAATTTTACAGCAAAGTTAATGATTATTTTATTAGAAACTAAAGATTTCCATTTATTTTTAAAATGATAACTTAAGTAAGACTGAACGTCACTACAAATAATTTTATTCGTTAAATAAATCAATGAGAGCAACATTTTTTCATATGTATACTTAACCATAACCAAAGAGGGAAGAATTTTTTTTTTATCCAATTTCAATGAAATTTTTACTGTGATTTAAGCAGCATTTGAAACTTGCACACTGTGTTTGTAGTGACTTTCTACCTTAAAAGGTAGATAGAAAAAAATAAATAGTGCTCTATTCAATGAGGCATAAAACTCCACTGTTTACAAAATTGGTAAGATGTGCAATGTTCTAGTTGATATCAGATGAAAGATAAAGGTCTAAATAATTCTTTTATTCTTTTAAGGATTTTTTTAAATAAAAAATAAATAAAAACAACACGGTAAACAATATCGTAAATCGTCTCTAACAGGACGTAGAACCATCATTTCTCAACACCGTGTGCAAAAATCATGACAATCCATGAAGGAGTTTTCGAAAAGTGTGGCTATAAAGCTCAATAACTTAAAGACACATTACGTTTTTTGTAATGAATGAAACAATCATAAAAAATCGTAATTTTTGAAGTAAAATAAAAACCTCACGAATTGGCATTGGATGACACTACAATTATGGTGGGGAGTAGTGAGGGTTTAGGAAATGTTAATAAGATTATAGAGGTGTTTGGAGGGGCTACTGGGATGGGCATCAATAGAGCGAAATCTAGGTTGTTGGAGGTAGGTTCGTGGGTGGGTGGGCCGTTGGGGAGTAGGGGTGGGTGGATGTGTGTTGATAGCTTAAAAATATGTGGGGTCATTTTTAGTCATAATAGTCAGTTGGCAAGGGACTTAAATTCGGAGTTAGTGGTGAACAAAGCGCTAGGTAGGTTAAGTGGTTTCAGTCCTGGAGAGGTAACGTTGTTACAAAGAGCAGTGGTAGTGAATGCTCTAATTTATAGTAAACTGTGGTTTGTGGCGACTGTTTATCCTCTACGGGAGTGTGACATAAGAAGGTTGACGGTAAGGGTTTATAGATACATTTGGAGCTATGGGAGGCACTGGTTGGCGCGAGAAGTAGTGACTGCGGGGGTGGCCGTAGGGGGTATGGGGTTGATACCATTGGGGAGAAGGCTTCAAAGTATATATGTAAAACAGGAATTTTTAGTAGGGGGAGGGGGGCAGGCGAGTGGGGAGGGTTATGAGTGAGGTACGTAGGTGGTGGAAGGGTAGAGATTTATTGCATTGTGAGGATATTTTGAGATACCTTTCAGTTGTCAGGGTGCCAGGTAGGGTGAAGGTGAGTAAGTTGGATAGGGTAGGGGGGGAGAAAGAGATAGTGCAGGGATCAGGGATTTATCCAATGTATAATTGGAAATTGGTGTGGTATTGGATGAAGAGGCTGCGTATACCACCTAGGGTAAGGGAAACAGGGTATAGGTTTTTATTAGGCATTTTGGCATCAAGGGCACAATTGTAGAGAATGGGCATAATAAGGGAGGGGTTGTGCCTGAAATGCGGTGGGCTTGACACTGCGTATCACGTTATTTACTTTTGTGAGGAGTTGGGGGGGGTGAAGGAATGGTTTAGTGGGGTTTTGAAAAGGGTAGGGGCGGGGGGTTTGTCAACCCTTAGGGCGTTAAGTTTGGATGTTGAGGCGTGTCCTGAGGATGTAAGAAGGGCGGTGGCATATATAGTGGTGGAGTACATTTACATCTCGTGGTGCATGAGAGAGGAGCAGGGCGCTGTCCGTATTAGAGCTATGGCGGCAGGTTTCTATAGGACAAGATGTCGTAATCAAGAGGTGTATGCAGGAAGGTGGTGTAAGGCGTTTTCTTTGGGTTATAGGAACATCACGGTTGCGTTATTGTTAGGGGGGGGTGAGGGACCAACATGAGTGTGTGTGAGGTATGGTTTTATTAGGGTAGCAGGGGTGTAAGGGGAAATGAGGATGGTTTGTTGTTGATGCTTTAGGTTTCGGGTGCTCTGCTTTAAATGATAATTAATAAAAAAGAAAAAAATTGTTTTTGTTAATCAGTAGTTAGTGAGGTTGGCGAAAAAGGGTTGTTGGGGGAAGGGGGGGTGTTGGGAGCATAAGGGGAAGCTTGCCTGTTTTCTAACTGTCGGCGTCATCATAATCTCTTAGGGGTTTGTGAGTCAAAGCAAACCTTTGTTGACTAAATTAAAGGAAAAAACTATATATATATATATATATATTGGAAGGTCACTATTAGAGATGCCGCCTGTGTGAGTGAGATCCGTGTGTTGGTGTATGGACATTGTGTCACGTATGGCAGGTGTTTGGATGTATGTTGGGTGCGTGTGTGTGGGTGAAGAAAATATTATTTTCCTTTGTGTTAACTTTTTCAGCTACCACCGGGGTAATTTTTGTGTTTTGTCTGTGTCAAACACAGGGAATGTCATAAGGTTCAAGCATGACATGGTGGTGGTAAACCTTGAAATGTATGAGTATGGGGAGGTTTTATTTGATATGCACCAGGTTCTAGGAGCACTGTTGTGGTATACAGCAGTAGGTTAGGTAAGGCTCCAGACGTTTGAAGAGTTAGGTTTTTGATCTTAAGTGATCGTTGAATGTAATATAGTGGTGTCTTACATTGTAATGACAGTTAAGTTTGATTAATATTAGTAATGTGTGTGTAGGGTGTTGGGATTTTGTTCGAGGTGTTGTTAGGTCAAAGGAAAAATTTGTTTTGTATATAATATGGATGAGGTTTTACAGCTGTATTGAGGTATGTTTAAATAAAAAAAAAAAAAAAAAAGAGGGGGAGTTAGGATAGTACACAATTACAAGTTTAATAAGATGTTGTTTGTGACTTGAATTATGACTTACGTCTGACTCGGAAGAGTATTTCATTAAAAAAGGAAAAAAAAAAAAAAGGGAATGGAAGTGGGTTTACAAGTGTACATGGTAGAGATGTAATGGTTTCATGTTATTTGGTGTATTTTTTTTTTTTTTTTTTACATTTTATTAAGAAAACTGCATTACATAAACTTTGCCCTTAGACAGCAAGGCTCACCACATGGTGCCAATATACATATATCAATTACAAGGAACACTTGGTGATACAAAATCTCACTTAGAAATCCAAATCCATGTTATACATAACATACTCAAGTGTATGACCCTTGTAAAGAATAAGATATGTCATTAATCAAAGCCCAACACCCTAAGATATAAAAACCCTGCATTATTCAAACCAATCTCATCAAAAGAAAATTCACCATCTCCATACAGCAAAGATGGTTATAAAACAATCACTATTCACGTGAACATAATAAAATTTAACCCCATGTTACTCTTTCAACTCAAGCAAACCATATTATATATGACATCACAAAGAATACACACTTATAACACTCCAGAACAAAATTTTACATACAAAGAACATTCAGATTGAACGTTAAAAGCCACGTAAACCGTGCACTACCACAATTTTGATTACATTCCCAATTATATATATTATATATATATATATATATATATATATATATATATATATATATATATATATATATATATATATATATATATATATATATATATAAACCCATTACTGTTCATACAAAAGCACAACATATAATACCTTACCCACAAAATTGGCTTTGCACAAAATAAGCCTTCACCCAACCGACCGTCTATATAACCAAACCCACTTTAATTACCAAAATAACTACATCAAAACTTACATCCCCAAACAACGGGAATACTTCACAAACAATATAGTTTATATGAAACCTTACAGTTGAACCTAATGTTTTTTTTTTTTTTTGTACATTTTAATAGGAAAACTGTATTACATACACTTTGCA
>WNWK01040300.1:0-17043 GCA_009830355.1 Cherax destructor | reverse complement strand
CATCGTGACAAATTCTTAATTTCAAATTAGTTGGAAAAGCTATTAATCACTAATTTGGAACACAGCTAAGTGATACTGTTATATTACTACTAGTCCTTTATTATATGCATATATAAAAATTGGGGGGCTATTGGCTAAATAAGTCACGGGATTAAGGGGGGTTGTGTAGACCTGAAACTTAATTTAAAGTGTTTAACACAAAACTATTCTTGTAGTAAACTTTCTTGTTTTTAAAAAGTTTTCGAAGAAAGTGTTCGGTTGAAAAATAAAACATAAAAACCAAAAGAAGGAAGCCGCAGCGGGTTTTGGGCCCTTCAAGGGGCCCTTCAAAAACCCGTCCACTAAAGAATATTTGCTCAACCCTTTTCCAATGCTCCCCAAAGAAATGGCGACAATTCTACCCCCTCATGCCGAGTCCAAAACCCAACCCCTCTCACTCAGGGGTTTACCCAACCAATATTTGAAACTCCCCCGGGGCCCCACCAAACAAAACCTACTAGGCAGACTTTCCTCTCAATTTCCTTTTTTTAAAACCAATATTTTCCCCAATATCCTTTCTAAATCTCCTTATCTAACTTGAATCCATTATTGCGGGTTCTCTTTTGGGAAAGATATCCCCCAAGACCTTATTTATATCCTTTTTAAATACCCTTTTTTCCACTTGTATACCCCCGACCCTTCCCCCTCATTCTACGTCTTACAAGTGAATGTAATTTTAAGTCTTCCAATCTTTCTTCTTTAAGGAAGATTTCTAATGCTATGTATTAATTTAGTCATTCTACGCTGAATGTTTTCTAACGAATTTATGTCCATTCTGTAATATGGAGACCAGAACTGAGCTGCGTAATCTAGGTGAGGCCTTACTAATGATGTATAAAGCTGTAATATAACCTCTGGACTTCTGTTGCTAACACTTTGATATAAATCCCAGTAATCTATTTGCCTTATTACGTACGCTTAGGCATTGCTGTCTTGGTTTAAGGTTGCTGCTTACCATCACCCCCAAGTCCTTCTCGCAATCTGTATGGCTAAGTTCTACGTTATTTAACTTATAAGTGCTTGGGTTATGGACACTCCCGAGCTTCAGAACCTTGCATTTATCTACATTGAACTGCATCTGCCACTTTTCTGACCACGAGTTAAGTTTGTCTAAATCTTCCCTGAAGTTCTATGACATCTATGTTTGAATCAATTATCCTACCTATCTTCGTGTCGTCGCGAATTTCTCATATCACTAGTAATTCCCTCATCAAGGTCATTGATATATATTATAAATAACAATGGGCCTAAGACTGATCCCTGTGGAACACCACTTGTTACAAGTCCCCATTCGGTTTAACCCCATTTATGCACACACTCTGCTTCCTATTGGTGAGCCATGACTCGATCCATGACAGCACTTTTCCCCCAATGCCATGAGCTGCCACTTTCTTTAACAGTCTCTGGTGCGGTACTCTATCAAAAAGCCTTACTAAAGTCTAAATAAACAATATCGAATTCTTTATCGTGATCAACAGCCTCAAAAGCTTTACTGAAGAGGTTAATAAATTAGATAGGCAGGAACGGCCCCTCGTGAATCCATGCTGGGTATCATTAATCAAATTATGGTTATCTAGATGGCTTCTAATAATATCAGCTATAATTGACTCTAGTAATTTGCCTACAATTGAGGTCAGGCTTAGGCGGTGTTTGACGGTAGTGACTTGTCCCCTGCTTTAAAAATAGGAATTACATTAGCCATCTTCCACATATCAGACACTACACCTGTTTGAAGAGATAAATTAAAAATGTTAGATATTGGTTCACAGAGTTCCATTTTGCATTCCTTAAGAACCCTTGCAAAAAGCTCATCAGGACCAGCGATTTATTTTGTTTCAGTCGGTCCAGCTGTTTCATAATCATTTCGCTAGTGACTGTGATATTACATAATTTATCTTCTTCTGGGCCTCTGTAAAATTAATTACTGGGATATTATTAATGTCTTCCTGTGTGAACCGAGAGAAAATAATTATTAAAAATAGAGCACATATCATTCTCCTTGTCAGTAAGATGCCCAAAGTTATTTTTAAGGGGACCTATCTTATCCTAACTTTTGTTCTATAAACCTGGAAAAACTTTTTGGGTTAGTTTTTGAATCCTAGCAACTTTAATTTCATAGTCCCGTTTAGCTTTTCTTATTCCTTTTAACGTCCCTCTTAATGTCAGTATACTGATTTATAAGATGACCCTCACCTCTTTTTATGCGCCTATAATTCCTTTCTTCTGCCCTAAAGATATTTGAGCCTATTATTCATCCATTTTGGGTCATTTCTACTTGATCTAATTTCTTTATATGGGATAAATGTTCTTTGGGCAGCCTGTATAGTGTTAAGAAAACTGTCATATTGATACCTCTCTTCTTCACCCCAGTCCACAGTTGATAAGTGTTCTCTAAGTCCATTATAATCTGCTAAGCGAAAATCTGGGACCATTACTGAATTATCCCTACTATCATACATCCATTCAATGCTAAAGGTAATTGACTTGTGGTCGCTTGAGCCGAGTTCCTCTGTAATTTCTAAATTATTAACAAGGGTTTCCTTGCTTGCCAGAACCAAGTCAAGTAGGTTATTTCCCCTTGTAGGTTCTGTTACAAACTGCTTCAAAAAGCAATCCTGAACTACTTCTAAAAAGTCGTTAGATTCTAAATTCCCTGTCATGAAATTCCAATCAATCTGACTAAAGTTAAAGTCCCCTAAATTACTACGTTATCGTGTCTTGTGGCCTTAACAATTTCCTCCCAAAGTAGTCTCCCTTGTTCCCTATCTAAGTTTGGAGGACGGTAAATCACGCCTAAAATCAATTTTTCACACCCCTCTGAAAATTCTATCCAGACAGACTCTGTATGTGTTAATTCAGACTTTATACCCGTTTTTATGCAACAATTTAAATGATCACGGACATAGAGTGCCACCCCACCCCTTTCCCGATACTTCTGTCTACTTGGAACAATTTAAAACCCTGAATGTGACATTCGGCAGGCAAGTCCCGATTTTCATATTAAACCATGTCTCAGTTATTGCAAAAACATCAATATTACCCGTACTTGCAACTAATCTCAACTCGTCCATCTTATTCCTAGCTACTACGACTATTGGTGTAATATATATTTAGAGACCCTCCTTCTCTTTACCCTTCCTGCTCATCTCTGTTATTCACTATACCTATTACTGTCCTTGTCATCTAGTGTCACTAGCTTTCCACTATCCACCTTATTCTGCCTATTACTAGTTCTCCTACAACTTATAATATTACTACACTGGGACTTCTCTGTTTCCCCAAAACCCATACCACTAACTATTTCTAGTTTAAAGCCCTAACAGCTCCCTCCACTGCAGTTGCCAGTGCCCCACCCCAGACCTGGATAAGTGAACCCCATCCCTGGCATACATGTCATTTCTGCCATAGAAGAGGTCCCAGTTATCAATGAATGTTACTTGAATTTTCCCTTCAGTATTTGTCCAGCCAGCAATTGACACCAATTGCCCTGGACAGCCATTCATTTCCAACTCCTCTCCTTGGCAAAATACCACATATGACAGGGTTCCCACCCTTCTTCCTAATTATGTCTATTGCTTACCTAAACCTGCTAGTCAGGTCCTCCTCCCTACGTCTGCCAACATCGTTGCCTCCAGCACTGAGACAGATAATAGGATTGCTCCCATTACCTCTCATGATGTCGTCCAGACGGCTAACAATATCCTCCATCCCAGCCCCAGGAAAGCAAACCCTCTTGTCTCCTACTCCTATCAATCAAACAGAAAGCCCTATCCATGTACCTAACCTGACTGTCCCCAACAACAACAATGTTTTTACCTTCCTTTGTGTCTTTCGTCGTGACGCTCCCAGAAGTCGACTCACATTCATCGGGTAGCACGGAGAATGGGTTCGATGTTTCCACAACATTCTCCTGGGTCTTCGTTGTTTCTACCTCTCCACCCGTCCTCTTGAGCCTTAACTTTGTCCCATGCGTTTTAGCCACTGTCCAGGTTCCTTTCCTGGCTTGAGGATTCTCAACAGGAGGATTACTACGAATCCTCTTGTTTTCCTCAGTCAGTCGCTGTATCTCAAGCTTAGCTACCCTCAGTTCTTCCTTCAGCTGCTGGTAGAGTAGCTCAAGAGAGGACATCTTCTTCAGATTGACAGAGAGCACACAAGACACGTCTTCACTGAGTTAAGTCAGGTCCACCACTCGAGTTAAGTCCACCACTCGAGTTAAGCCTGGCCCATGGCTGGGCTCAGAGAGTAGATAAACTCTCGAAACTCTTCAAAGGTAAGATGTGAAAAATAAACACATAAGCAGTATAATGTGATCCTTTATTGACAACGTTTCGCCCACGCAGTGGGCTTTATCGAGTCACAGACAGATCTACCTGGAAAATGAGCAACATAGAGATATATATAGGGTACAGTCAGGTGGAGAATGCTGGGTCAGATGGAGAAAGCTGCATGTGAGTCTTAAAAGTAGTGTGAAAACATAGTGTGACTTAAAGGACCTGCAGTGTACCATTCTTGAGTTCTAGGTGGGATAGCGTTGAAGAAGTTTCTTGGCAATAGGTTCAGCTATGGAAAAATAAACACATAAGCAGTATAATGTGATCCTTTATTGACAACGTATAACATAGTTATACTGCTTATGTGTTTATTTTTCCATTGTGTCGGTATTTTATACCATTTATTTCCAGGTTCAGCTATGTTGTAGAAGCCGTTGTTCTGGTTAAAGTTGTTGGACATACAGATGAGTGATGATTCTAGGATTCTTCGGTATTGCGTGTTGTCTTCTCTGGCGATGAGTCTTGCGTTTCTGTAGTTGATTAAATGGTTGTGTAAATTTCGGTGTTGAACACAGGCATTTCTTGAGTCGTCAGATCTGCCTGCGTACTGGTGTTCTGAAATGCGTGTTTGTAGGTCTCTGGATGTTTCGCCAACGTATAATTTGCTGCAGCCATTACAAGGGATTGTGTATACCCCTGCCGTGGATTGAAGCTTTTCCTGTCTGTTACTGGTAATGTCCTTAATGGTGGTGGATGTGGAGGTGGATACTCGGAATGAGGTCTTAGAAAAAATGTTGGAAACTTGTTTGGAAATGGAGTTGGTGGGAAGGACTATGTATCTCTTCTCAGCAGTGTCTTCTCTGGCGAAGACACTCTTGGCGAAACATCCAGAGACCTACAAACACGCATTTCAGAACACCAGTACGCAGGCAGATCTGACGACTCAAGAAATGCTTGTGTTCAACACCGAAATTTACACAACCATTTAATCAACTACAGAAACGCAAGACTCATCGCCAGAGAAGACAACACGCAATACCGAAGAATCCTAGAATCATCACTCATCTGTATGTCCAACAACTTTAACCAGAACAACGGCTTCTACAACATAGCTGAACCTATTGCCAAGAAACTTCTTCAACGCTATCCCACCTAGAACTCAAGAATGGTACACTGCAGGTCCTTTAAGTCACACTATGTTTTCACACTACTTTTAAGACTCACATGCAGCTTTCTCCATCTGACCCAGCATTCTCCACCTGACTGTACCCTATATATATCTCTATGTTGCTCATTTTCCAGGTAGATCTGTCTGTGACTCGATAAAGCCCACTGCGTGGGCGAAACGTTGTCAATAAAGGATCACATTATACTGCTTATGTGTGAATGAATGGTTCAGAGAACCGACGAGTTGGTAAATTAGACACATATGCAACACTTGGGTATCTTTATTGAGGAAACGTTTCGCCACACAGGTGGCTTCATCAGTCCATCAAGGAGAATCGTGAAGAACAGGAGGAGTGTGAGGTGTCAGGCCCTCAATCTTCAGACGATGTTGTCAGTCCATCAATCTTGATGGACTGACAACATCGTCTGATGAGCTGACAACCTCACACTCCTCCTGTCTCACGATTCTCCTGTATGGACTGATGAAGCCACTGTGTGCAAACGTTTCCTCAATAAGATACCATGTATGGTCTAATTTACATACTGCTATGTGTTTATTTTTCCATTGTGTCGGTATTTTATACCATTTATTTCCAAAGGTAAGATGTATTAGTTCTCAGGGATGAAGTTGTAGTTCTTAGGGAGGAGAATGAGAAACTAAAATCTCGTTTGTATAAGGAGGATGGTAAGTATAATAAGGAATGTGAGCATGTAACAAATGGAAAGTGGTTTCAAGAAGAGGGAGGAGGATGAAATTGAGGAAGGTTGAAGCAGGGTTAGAGAACATTAATAGCTTTGCTGTTGTTTAGGACGAGTGTGCAGTGGTGGATAATGAGGCAGAGAAGACAAATGCCTCAGCATATAAGAAAGAAGACATTCTTGCTGTGGGGATTCTCAGATTTGATATATGAATTAGACTTTCTTTAACGGGGATAAGGCAAAAGAGGGTGTTTTCCTGGAGCAGATGTGGGCCTTGTAGTTAACAAGTTAAGATGATAACATGTAGTAGTGAACAGGGCAAGATCCAGCATCAGCGAGGTCAAAAGCTCAGTGCCCCAAGGCACTGTCCTGGCACCTCTGCTGTTTCTCATCCTCATAGCAGACAGATAAAAACACCCAGCACACTTTTGTATCATCATTTGCAGATGACACTAAAATAAGCATGAAAGTCACTACGGTAGAGGACACTGAAAAATTACAGGAGGACATAAGCAGGGTCTTCCAGTGGGCAGTGGAGAACAACATGACGTTCAATGGTGATAAGTTTCAGCTGCTTAGGTATGGAAAAAATGAAGAACTCAAAAGGAACACTATATACAAAACGCAAGAGGGTCACCACATAGAACGAAAGGAACACGTAAAGGACTTGGGAATAATTATGTCTGCTGATCTGTCGTTTAAAGACCATAACAAGACAAAGATCACAACAGCCAGGAAGATGACGGGGTGGGTATTGAGAACTTTCAAAACAAGGAAATAATGCCGATGGTGACACTATTCAAATCGCTAGTGCTCCCCACTTAGAATACTGCTCAGTGCTGACGGCCCCGTTCAGGGCAGGAGAAATAGCAGAGCTGGAACAAATCCAGAGATCGTTTACGGCTCACATTGAGCCATTGAAACATCTAAATTATTGGGAACGCCTTCAAGTCTTGAACATGTACTCATTGGAGCGGAGGAGAGAGAGATACATGATAATATATACATGGAAAGTACTTGAGGGTCTGGTCCCAAATCTGCACACTGCCATAACATACTGGAGTGAGAGATATGGGAGAAAGTGTAAAATAAACCCAGTGAGGAGCAGGGGGGCGGTGGGGACAATACGGGAGCACTGTATTAACATCCGGGGTCCCAGACTATTCAACATCTTACCAGAAGATATCCGAAACATGGCTGGAACCAGTGTAGAAGCCTTCAAGAGGAAACTGGACAAATATCTTCACCAGGTGCCAGATCAACCAGGCTGTGATGGATATGTGGGGCAGCGGGCCTCCAGCAGCAACAGCCTGGTTGGCCAGGCAAGCACCAGACGAGCCTGGCCCATGGCCGGGCTCAGAGAGTAGATACTCTCGAAACTCTTCAAAGGTATATCAAAGGTATGGTAACAATCCCATTATCTGATTCAGTGCTGGAAGTAACGATGTTGGGAAATATAAGTATGAAGAGTTTCTGGCCAGTTAATTAAGTCAGAGGAACGGATACCGATCATTTGTAGCATTTTGCAGAGAGAGAGAGAGAGAGAGAGACAGACAGACAGAGAGAGACAGACAGACAGACAGAGAGAGACAGACAGAGAGAGACAGACAGACAGACAGACAGAGACAGACACACACACACACACACACACACACACACACACACACACACACACAGACACACACACACACACACAGACACACACACACAGAGACAGACAGACAGACACACACACAAGAGACAGACAGACACACACACACACACACACACACACACACACACACACACACACACACACACACACACAGACAGGACACACACACACACACACAGAGACAGACAGACACACACACACACACATACAGACAGACACACACACACACACAGAGACACAGACACACACACACACACACAGAGACAGACAGACAGACACACACACACACACACACACACACACAGACAGAACACACACACAACAGACAGAACACACACACACACAGAGACACACACACACACAGCACACACACACGACACAACACACACACACAGAGACACACACACACACACACACACAGCACACACACACAGACACACACACACACACACACAAGACACACAGACACACACACACACACACACAGAGACACACACACGACACACACACACACACACACACAGAGACACACACACAGACACACACAGAGACACACACACACACACACAGACACACACACACACAGAGACACACACACACACACACACAGACACACACACAGCACACACACACACACACACAGACACACACACACACAGACAGACACACACACACACACACAGACAGACACACACACACACAGACAGACACACACACACACAGACACAACACACACACAACACACACACACAGCAGACACACACAGAAAAGACACACACAGACACACACACAGACACACACACACACACACACAGACAGCACACACAGACACACACACAGAACACACAGCACACACAGACACACACACAGACACACACAAGACACACACACAGACACACACACAGACACACACACAGACACACACAGACACACACACAGACACACACACAGACACAGAGAGCAATGAATGGATGTATGTTTAGGACAATTGAGATAAATTGATGGCTAGAAAAGAACTACAAGAAACCTGGAATTCCTTTGATAACTGGAGTAACCTCTGTGGCAAACATATGTATGCAATGGATGAGGTGCATCTCTGGTGCGGGAGTGACTGTATACACCCACTCACTTGGATAGAGGTAAGGGGGGTGGTGGGGAGGGGGGAGGAGTTGCAGTATTAGGGGCAGAGAGATCAAAAATTGTCAAGATATGTTAGGGAAACGTTCAGAAAACAGGATAGCTCATAAAATAGTTATGAGAAAAACAGGGAAATTAGGCTACAAATGAAACGAGACTGGAGACAAGCAAGGCAAAATACTTTTAATGTTATACAAATGGCCGGAGTGCAAGAAATAAAATATGAACTAAGACTAATTGCATGTGCTAGAAACGGTGTTATTGCAATAACTGAAACCTGGATCAGTCTGGAAAATAGTCATACCTGCTGAATTCCACTCTTTGGACAGGCGTATAATTACAGATGATTGGTGCCGTTCTCAATTGTTACATTTTAATAAAATGAAAGTGCTAAATCTGTAGGGGTTATATAGTGCCTGTGGAATGGGAGCCATTCAAATTCGATCCAAGCAAGGGGAAAATAGTCTACTTCCTTGGATCAAGAGCCCTTCACCATGAAGACAAAATAATGATAAAAAAAATACTATACGTATTTCGAGATTAAAAGTGACAAAATATCAATACACTCCATTCAATACACCAACCTTTATTGAAGTAAATACAGCAGTGTTGAAGGTGACCACACGAACTTGTCTCCACCCATCACACGGAAACTAAATTTTGGAATGACCTGTTATATTGTGCATAGTGCGTCCACACATGCAAATATTCTCGTGAATCTTCCACAAGATATATTACACTAGGTGCTGAAATTTTGAAGCACATTTGAGTGAGACATTCTTGAGAAATTATAAAAAATTGTGAGAAAGGAAATAAAAATGTTGCTTAATGTTTAAAAAATAGAAAAGTCTTCCCCCGTTAAACCTAAAACACCATAAAACAAACAGATTTTTTGTTTTTGTTTTGCAGTTTGTTTTTTCTCATTTACATTGTGTAATATTATCTACAGCCCTGTAAGATGTATTTGATTTTCATTATTTAAAAATCAAAATTTGGATGGTTAAAATTTCTACATGAATAAATAGTGCATTAGAATCTGTCCAGTTCTAATGCTAAAATCTTGAACTAAGATTAAAACAACACAGCAATATAGCATTAGAACTGGACAAGATTCTAATGCTCTATTTATTCATGTGAGATTTTAACTCATCCACTGATTTTCAAAATGCTGAGAAGGTTGTATCAAGCAAGTCCATGGTTGAGAGTGAAATATAATAGAATCATGTTTCACAAAGCAGTTTTGAAAAATAATATGAATATTTCTTGGTTTATATAAATTGATTCATTTATAATTAACTTCCAGAAGAAATTAAACCTTTCTTTTGGAGCCTCTAATATGCGCTTTTCTTTGAAGAAGAAGGATGGGGGAATTAGACCCATTCTGTTGGTAACACTCGTCTCGTTGCCAAAGCAGCAGTAAGAAACATTCGCCTAGAAGCTGCCAGTTTACTCCAGCCACAACTGGGCTTTGGGTCCTCAGCGCAGTGAAGCTGCAGCTCATGGCAAGGGCCTACATCAGGGACCTACTGAAGACAAGGCCGTAGCTCAAACTTGACTTCAGAAATGCCTTTACGGTGAAGAGAGATGTGGTCTGCCAGCCGTTCGAGAGCGGTTCCCCAGTCTCTTTCCCTTCACTTCAGCTGGCTACAGCAAACCCTCGACTCTTGTTTGGGGAACATGAAATTCCTCATCTGGAGGGTGTTCAGCAGTGTGGTGATTCCACTGCCCACTTCTCTGTTTGGCAGTAAGAGAACTAACTTCCAGCCTATGCAGCGAGCTTCCACATCTGGTACCTGGATGATGGCACTTGGCAGGTACTGGGGAGTCCTTGTTAGAGGACCTACAACGGGTGAAGACACAGGAGAAGCCCCTTAGACTCATCCTAATCCCCAAGTGTGAAATTATCACAACAAATCAGGAAATACCAATCAGTGCGGTGCAAACAACTCTCCCAGAAGTCATCATCACTCCATCCAACAGTACCTCCTGGGAGCACTGCTGGGTCATCATCGACACTGTCCTCAAGGACAAAGTGAATGACCTGAAAAGAATGGAGGAGAGAATAAGGGATCTTGATGCCCATGATGCCCTGCATCTCCTCAAGGTGTCTTACTATGCCAAGACTCACTTACTTCTTGAGGTGCGCACCCTTGAAACCCAACACTTGACGAGCGGCATGACGCACACCTGAGATCAACCTTCAAGAAGGCACTGAACTGTCACTAGAGGATCAGCAATGGGAGCAGGCAACCCTCCCAGTGACTTGGAGGTATAGGGGTGTGCAAAGCAAGGCATGTATGTTACCTGCATTTCTGTCATCGTGTTTGGCCTCTGTGGATTAGTCCAAGAGGATTGTCCCTGAACGTTTGAGAGGTGTGGTGGGAGCTCAAGACCCGAAGTTCATTGAAGCAGCAGTGCAGTGGGACATCATGGCAGACTCTCCAGCAGACCAGCTCCTCCCAAAGAGCACAAACAACCCACTGGGACAAACCGATCATGGAAAAATTTCAACACAATGCTCACCAACGCTTCAGGAAAGGACAAAGCTCGTCTCCTAGCGGTGAGGGGCACCACACTCAGGAGATTTCCCTTCTTGCTGCTCCCACTCCTCTCTGGGCACTGGACTCGACCCACAGGCTATTCGGATTGGTGTTGTTCTTCGCCCAGTCCGCCCCCATACTACCGAACATAGGTGTATTTGCGGCAGGGCGACGGCTGATCACTCCGACTCTGCGTTCAGTGTGTCACACATCAGAAGGGAAGTATGCTAGACATGAGGAGGTCAATGACAATGGCAAAGAGAAGCCTCGCCACAGCCTGCCGCCCCAGCTCAACGGGAACCCCAAGTGCAGAGGTCTGATGGAAGTCAGCGCCTAGATGGAGCCACCATGCTTACCCTCTTCTGGAAGGATGTAGCAAGCAGATTGCTTGGGACTACACCTGTGCTGCCACATTGGCAGACACCACCTGCCACACTCCTTAGCCGAAGGGGGTGGAGCTAAGCCACAGGGAGATCCAGAAGACCCGCAAATATGAAGACCTTCCTCTTGCTATAACTTCATCCCATTAGGTCGGAGCACCATGGAGCATGGGGGCAAGTGTGCTCTTAAAGTTTCTCAAGGAGCTGGGTGAAAACTCATCATAGAAACCAAGGACCACAGGGCACCAGCTTCCTCTTTCAGAGACTCAGTGTTGCGATCCAGAGGGGAAATGCCTGCAGTATTCTGGGCACGCGGCCCACTGCCGGGGAGTTGGACGAAGTATTTGACATGTAGCTCTGAGTTGTTATCTATGTTGTTTTACTCCCATTGTATTTTGTATTTTGTCTTGAAATAAAGTTTGTATAAAAAAAAAAAAAGATGGGTGGTAGGGAAGTGGAATATTCAAATGGCTTCAGAAAGAAATCTAAATATTCTTCCTTGAAGTCTTTTTATCCACTTCTCCGAGGCAATGGGTCCCACAATTGACACCAGAGGTGGACCCCATCCTATATATATATATATATATATATATATATATATATATATATATATATATATGTGTGTGTGTGTGTGTGTGTTTCTTGTGTTATAGTTTGATTTTTTTTTTCCTCCTGCCGAGTTAGCTCTGCCAGTGATCATTAACTATTAGTATCTCTCTCTCTCTCTCTCTCTCTCTCTTTAAAAATCTATCTGCATTTTCCAAACTGCCAGACACAACAAAAGAGCCAGGAAAAAAAACAGTTTATTTTTGCTTTCTCTTTTATTTTGTTAGTCAATCTCGGTCAGAGAGCAGTGAGGGGAATAACCCGGAATAATAGAACACACGATAAACGAAGAACGATAACACAACACACGATAAACAGAGAACGATAACACAACACAGGATAATCTGGAAATGATAGCAGAACAAATATTGCGTATCTTAGTTGTACTCAAGTTATACGAGAAAATTCTATATTCCATGTATATCTATTTTTATATAATTTTATATTGGAGAAATTTTTAGTAATAGCTAATCTAGAAATATCTTACTTTATAAACTTATATACTCAGCTATGTAAATAGGTAGGATTTCACATGTCGTTAGCTAACTAGCCATCCACTCATTAACCCGTCAGGAATTCCCGCCTGATCACGGTGAAACCACGTCATCATACTCATGTTGTGGCTACTAGCTTCATAAGAACATAAGAACATAAGAAAGGAGAATCACTGCAGCAGGCCTGTTGGCCCATACTAGGCAGGTCCTTCACAATCCGTCCCACTACAGAATATTTGCTCAACCCAATTTTCAATGCTACCCAAGAAATAAGCTTTGACAATTCTACCCACTCATGCGCGAGTCCCACTCAAATCCAACCCCTCTCACTCATGAATTTATCCAACCTAAATTTGAAACTACCCAAGGTCCTAGCTTCAATAACCCTACTAGGCAGACTGTTCCACTCATCAACTACCCTATTTCCAAACCAATACTTTCCTATATCCTTTCTAAATCTAAACTTATCTAACTTGAATCCATTATTTGGGTTCTCTCTTGGAGAGATATCCTCAAGACCTTATTTATATCCCTTTGTTAATACCCATTTTCCACTTGTATACCTCGATCATGTCTCCCTCATTCTACGTCTTATATGGAGACCAGAACTGAGCTGCGTAATCTAGGTGAAGCCTTACTAATGATGTATAAAGCTGTAATATAACCTCTGGACTTCTGTTGCTAACACTTCTTGATATAAATCCCAGTAATCTATTTGCCTTATTACGTACGCTTAGGCATTGCTGTCTTGGTTTAAGGTTGCTGCTTACCATCACCCCCAAGTCCTTCTCGCAATCTGTATGGCTAAGTTCTACGTTATTTAACTTATAAGTGCTTGGGTTATAGACACTCCCGAGCTTCAGAACCTTGCATTTATCTACATTGAACTGCATCTGCCACTTTTCTGACCACGAATTAAGTTTGTCTAAATCTTCCTGAAGTTCTATGACATCTATGTTTGAATCAATTATCCTACCTATCTTCGTGTCGTCGGCGAATTTGCTCATATCACTAGTAATTCCCTCATCAAGGTCATTGATATATATTATAATAACAATGGGCCTAAGACTGATCCCTGTGGAACACCACTTGTTACAAGTCCCCATTCGAATTTAAACCCATTTATGCACACTCTCTGCTTCCTATTGGTGAGCCATGACTCGATCCATGACAGCACTTTTCCCCCAATGCCATGAGCTGCCACTTTCTTTAACAGTCTCTGGTGCGGTACTCTATCAAAAGCCTTACTAAAGTCTAAATAAACAATATCGAATTCTTTATCGTGATCAACAGCCTCAAAAGCTTTACTGAAGAAGGTTAATAAATTAGATAGGCAGGAACGGCCCTCTTGAATCCATGCTGGGTATCATTAATCAAATTATGGTTATCTAGATGGCTTCTAATAATATCAGCTATAATTGACTCTAGTAATTTGCCTACAATTGAGGTCAGGCTTATTGGGCGGTAGTTTGACGGTAGTGACTTGTCCCCTGCTTTAAAAATAGGAATTACATTAGCCATCTTCCACATATCAGACACTACACCTGTTTGAAGAGATAAATTAATAATGTTAGATATTGGTTCACAGAGTTCCATTTTGCATTCCTTAAGAACCCTTGCAAAAAGCTCATCAGGACCCGGCGATTTATTTTGTTTCAGTCGGTCCGTCATCATACTCATGTTGTGGCTACTAGCTTCACCTCAGGCAGGTCCGTCATCATACTCATGTTGTGGCTACTGGCTTCACCTCAGGCAGGTCCGTCATCATACTCATGTTGTGGCTACCGGCTTCACCTCAGGCAGGTCCGTCATCATACTCATGTTGTGGGTACTGGCTTCACCTCAGGCAGGTCCGTCATCATACTCATGTTGTGGCTACCGGCTTCACCTCAGGCAGGTCCGTCATAAGAACATAAGAACATAAGAAAGGAGGAACACTGCAGCAGGCCTGTTGGCCCATACTAGGCAGGTCCTTCACAATCCGTCCCACTCAACATAAGAACATAAGAACATAAGAAAGGAGGAACACTGCAGCGGGCCTTTTGGGGCCCATACTAGGCAGGTCCTTCACAATCCGTCCCACTAACAAAATATTTGCTCAACCCAATTTTCAATGCTACCCACTCATGCGCGAGTCCCACTCAAATCCAACCTCTCACTCATGAATTTATCCAACCTAATGAAACTACCCAAGGTCCCAGCTTCAATAACCCTACTAGGCAGACTGTTCCACTCATCAACTACCCTATTTCCAAACCAATACTTTCCTATATCCTATATCCTAGTAGGGTCATTAGCTAGGACCTTGGGTAGTTTCAAATTTAGGTTGATAAATTCATGAGTGAGAGGGGTTGGTGGGACTCACTTGAGAACAGAATCTTCAAAGCTTATTTTTTGGGTAGAATTGAAAATTAGGTTGGGCAATTATTGTTAGGGATGATTGTGAGGACCTGCCTATGGGCCAACAGGCCTGCTGCAGTGTTCCTTTTTATGTCTTATGTTCTTATGAAAGTATTGGTTTGGAAATAGGGTGGTTGATGAGTGGAACAGTCTGCCTAGTAGGGTTATTGAAGCAAGGACCTTGGGTAGTTATAAATTTAGGTTGGATAAATTCATGAGTGAAAAGGGTTGGATTTGAGTGGGAATTGCACATGAGTAAATAAAATTATCAAAGCTTATTTCTTGGGTAGCATTGAAAATTAGGTTGAACAAATATTCTGTTAGTGGGATGGAATGTGAAGGACCTGCCTAGAATGGGCCAACAGGCCTGCTGCAGTGTTCCTCCTTTCTTATGTTCTTATGTTCTTATGAATCCATTATTGCGGGTTCTCTCTGGAGAGATATCCTCAAGACTTATTTATATCCCCTTTGTTAATACCCATTTTCCACTTGTATACCTCGATCATGTCTCCCCTCATTCTACGTCTTACAAGTGAATGTAATTTTAGGGTCTTCAATCTTTCTTCATACGGAAGATTTCTAATGCTATGTATTAATTTAGTCATTCTACGCTGAATGTTTTCTAACGAATTTATGTCCATTCTGTAATATGGAGACCAGAACTGAGCTGCGTAATCTAGGTGAGGCCTTACTAATGATGTATAAAGCTGTAATATAACCTCTGGACTTCTGTTGCTAACACTTTGATATAAATCCCAGTAATCTATTTGCCTTATTACGTACGCTTAGGCATTGCTGTCTTGGTTTAAGGTTGCTGCTTACCATCACCCCCAAGTCCTTCTCGCAATCTGTATGGCTAAGTTCTACGTTATTTAACTTATAAGTGCTTGGGTTATGGACACTCCCGAGCTTCAGAACCTTGCATTTATCTACATTGAACTGCATCTGCCACTTTTCTGACCACGAATTAAGTTTGTCAAATCTTCCTGAAGTTCTATGACATCTATGTTTGAATCAATTATCCTACCTATCTTCGTGTCGTCGGCGAATTTGCTCATATCACTAGTAATTTTCCCCCTCAAGGTCATTGATATATATTATAAATAACAATGGGCCTAAGACTGATCCCTGTGGAACACCACTTGTTACAAGTCCCCATTCGGATTTAACCCCATTTATGCACACTCTCTGCTTCCTATTGGTGAGCCATGACTCGATCCATGACAGCACTTTTTCCCCCAATGCCATGAGCTGCCACTTTCTTTAACAGTCTCTGGTGCGGTACTCTATCAAAAGCCTTACTAAAGTCTAAATAAACAATATCGAATTCTTTATCGTGATCAACAGCCTCAAAAGCTTTACTGAAGAAGGTTAATAAATTAGATAGGCAGGAACGGCCCTCGTGAATCCATGCTGGGTATCATTAATCAAATTATAGGTATCTAGATGGCTTCTAATAATATCAGCTATAATTGACTCTAGTAATTTGCCTACAATTGAGGTCAGGCTTATTGGGGTAGTTTGATGGTAGTGACTTGTCCCCTGCTTTAAAAATAGGAATTACATTAGCCATCTTCCACATATCAGACACTACACCTGTTTGAAGAGATAAATTAAAAATGTTAGATATTGGTTACAGAGTTCCATATTTGC
>WNWK01040299.1:0-17043 GCA_009830355.1 Cherax destructor | reverse complement strand
GGTGGTGTTGATTGCCGTGGAATCTGGATCATCTAGGGATGTCCCCTTTCCCTCTGGAGTTCTGGGGGGTGGCTCAGGGTGTCCTTTGGGTGATGGGTGTGTCTGGAGGTTGCCTGTCAGTTCTGGGAGGTGGTGGCCAGTGGAGGTATGCCTTGTGACACATTTCCACCCACTCTCTCTTGTCCATCGGGGTGGCTCGGCGGATGTGAGGTTGCTATCCTGGATTGCTGATTTACCATCATGAAGGGTAGGGTATGGCACAGGTTCCACGTAGCATCTGCACTGTGGGCCCTCTTGGGCATAGAGGGAGATGTACACTCCCTTTCATTCTTCCTGGGAGCTATCCCTCCACATTCCCCCATCCCCCCACAATTTTTTTTTTTAATAATTAAACAAAGGGAAACTTATCATGGAAACCCATAATCATGACTTGCATCCTCCCAGGCCCTTTCCCGCAGCACTCCTTCAGACCTCTCTTAAAACCCAGTGCCTCCTCCGGGTAATGAGCCGTTATCTTCCTCTCATACTGCGGTTCCAACCAACATTTTAAGACACTTTTGACCTCTGCATGGCTTTAACTGATACCGGCTTCACATACAGTGCGTTAATTTTCAGATTGTACACACGACTCTGGACGGCCTGCCTCTAACCTTCCATCCAAACGACCTTGACCTATCACTGATGACTCTACCTCAGTTTCCTCTCACGCTTCTGAGAAACGTCCAGCTAAGGAATTCCTCCCCTTACACTGTTTCAGAATCCTTAGACAAAATTCTTCACACTTCAACCAACTTCTATCTTTCCAACCACAGCATCAGCAAGGCACTCCTTCACCATGTTGGGTAGAACATTTTCTTCCACGCCCTTAAGAGTTGTACAAGCATATGTTTGAAAGCTATTTTGAAGGGTGGCAGTATAGCATGTCTCACTACTTCATTTATGTTGAATTTTAGTGCTTCTTTCTTTCTTTCAACATGTCGGCCGTTTCCCACCGAGGCAGGGTGGCCCAAAAGGAAAAACGAAAGTTTCTCCTTTTACATTTAGTACTGTAAGAGTGATCACAGTTCAAAATGCAGAGCAGGCATACAATCATTCACTTCTTGACGTTGTTGACAACACACCAGTTACAATTCACAAGCACATCTCCCTTAATTCTTGCTGTGGGTCTATTGTCCTTCCAAGTACAATCATAAAACGTGACTTGTGTGTAATGAAGACATTCTGGAGCAACTAGAGTTCCAGAATCTCTCGATCATTACCTCTTCGTGGGGCTCCTTGCAGCGGGAAGAGGCTCTCTGTCTGAGGAATTGAGCCCTTTGGTTTTCTTCCTCCGACTAAACCTAAGTTCCCCAGTCCTGTCCTCCCCTCCCATTCCTTCCCTCCCATCCCTCCCTTTTCCCCATCCCATTTGTAGCCTCTGGGGTCCTCCCCACAGGCATTACGGTTCCTAGGTAGGAGAAAGTGTGCCAGGGTTCATTCCATTCCATGAGGTCCCTCGTGGGTGGTGTAGTTTGCCATGGAATCTGGATCGTCTGGAGGGGCCCTGCTCCTTTCCCGGATTCCCAGTGGGTGGGCAGGGTGTCCTGCAGATGACGGGTGTATCTCCAGAGGCTGCCTGTCAGTTTTGGGAGGTGGCAGCTAAGGGAGGTATGCTTTGTGGCGGGTATCTTACTGCCCTCTCTTTTTGTCTGCCGAAGTGGCTCGGTGGATGTGAGGTTGCTATCCCGGAGTGCTGGTTTACTGGTGTGAAGGGTAGGGTATGGCACAGGTTCTATGCTGCATTTGCGCTGCTGGTGGCATCAAGGTCCTCTTGGATGCGGAGGGGAACTTACGGCCCTTTGATTCCTTCTAGTAGCTGTCCCTCCACTTTCCCTCTTTTTTTTTTTTTTTCTTCTCCTTTTTTTCTTTTAAAATAATAATAAGAAAGAGGTACCACCATCATGGAGTCTTCATTCCATGAGTTCCCCCTCCTCCCAGAACTCTTTGTTACCACATCCTGTTCTGACCCGGCTTCATTATTGGACCATTCTTCGGACCTTTCCCATACCCTTGTACTTTCTGCTGGTGACAATGCGTCGCTTGCTCCAGGTGCCGAGGCTCCGCCCGTCTCTTCTAGTACCTCTGACCCTTGCACATCTTTGACTATTATCTGGCTTCCCCAAATGCTGTGCGACAATTTTTGGGTCGCCCACTTGCCTCAGGTTGGGCCACCTGTGGTCCTATGCCTAAACATTCCAGATCATTTGCTGATGATGCTCCTTCGATTTCTGCCCAGAAACGACCTACACGACACCCACTTCCTTTGCGTACCATGTTTACAAGTACACAGTGGACCAAATTCATTTGTCTCCCTGATCTTTACTTGCTCTCCCTCACTTGTCTCTGAAGTCATGGTGTTGGAGTCTTCCTTGTCCGCTGAAACACTTGAAGCTATCTCCGAATATGTTGAGGAGACAAAACCCTCGATGGACAACGGTGCGCCCCATCATGCCCCTTCTTGTTTTTCACAACCCTCACAGCAATCTTTTTCTTCACAGCATTCTGATTCTTCCCTGCTTACTCACTCAACGTTACCTCCACAAGTTGATTTCACTGTCCCTACTAGCCCGTAGATTTTATCGCTTCTCATTGTTGGCATGCCTATCTTCATGTAATATTTGTGGCCTCGGGTAATTGTGGAGAGCTCCAGGTGTTGCTCTCCTAGTTTTCCCCAATGTGTGTGTGTCGGGTTACAAGAGCCTGAAGTTCGTTCCACCGTTATTTGTCCCGTTTTGGGCTGTGTTGTTGCATTCTCCTGATCCCCTTCCTGATGAAACTTTTAATGAGAGTGCGCTTCGTTATACCATTTCAACAGGTCTTTGTTTGATCTCTGCTGCATTATACTGCGGCCTGTATCTATTTGCACAAGTGGTATAAAGTTTATCTATATCTCTCCCCTTCCCGTGCATTCTGTATCTCTTCTCTGCCGCCGCCCATCTTGTTAGGTGATTTTAACGCCCATCATCATCTTTGGGGAGGGTCCCACTGTGAATTGTGGTAATCAGTTGTAGACTACTACTCTTCTCATCCTCTTCATGTTTTAAATACGGGTGCTCCCACCATTTTTGACACTCGCACTCAGTCTCTCTTGCATTAATCTTTCTATCTGCTCCTTGTTAATTGCACTTGATTACGATTGGTCTGTTCTCCTGGATTTGCACGACAGTGATCACTTTCCTATTTTTCTTATTTCTACGTATTTCCGACCTCCTCGTAGTCTTCATTGGCAATTTGGGCGAGCAAATTGGGACTTATACTCTCCTCTTACCACTTTTTGTAGGGACCCTTCTTCGTCCTCTACTGATGAGCTGGTGCATCAGTTTTTGACCTTAGTTTTGACTGCAGCGTCATGTTCTATTCCTCAAACCTCGAGCAGACATTCTCAGACGTGTGCCTTGGTGGTCTCCTGCGTGTGCCCATGCAGTGCGCTTGAATCATGCTGCATGGGGCCATTATTGATATAATGGGACTGCAAATCGTCCTCTGGATTTAAGCAGGTGAGGGCAGTCGCTCTCCATGTAACACATGACACTAAATGGAATTGTTGGCAAGACTACGTTTCTACTGTTACCTCGACTACCCCTATGAGTGCGGTTTGGAAGAAGGTACGGAAGTTATGTGGAAAGTATACTCCAGACCCAGCTCCCATATTGCGAGTTGCTGGTGTCATTGTTGTGGAACCTTTTGAAGTTGCCTCGGAGATTGGGAAGAATCTTGTTCGTCTCACAAGAGCTTCACCTCTGTCCCTCGTTTCTGGTTTCTAAGTCTGCCAAGGAGCAATCGGCCTTGGATTTTTCTTTTAATGGGATGGAGCCTTATAATGTACATTTTACTCTCTTCGAGCTAGAGTCCACGCTTTCCACTTGCTGGTCATTGGCGGCTAGGCCCAATGGTGTTCATATCTGTATGCTACAGCATCTGCATTCTACAGCCCATACTGTCTTTTTGCGTCTTTTCAATCTTATTTGGATCCGAGGAGTTCTCCCTCAACAATGGAAATCTGCCATTGTACTGCCATTTCACAAACCAGGCACTTCGGGGTATGATACCTCTCACTATTGTCCCAGTGCTCTCACCAGTGCAGTCTGCAAGGTGATGAAACGATTGGTGAATAGACGTCTGATATGGTATGTATTTGGGGACTCACGATAGTCTTTCTCCTTGCCAATATGGCTTTCGCAAAGGCCGCTCTACTCTGGACCCCTTGCTCCACTTAGATACATATGTGCGAAATGCCTTTGCTAATAACCATTCTGTTATGGCAGTCTGTTTTGGTCTTGAAAAGGCATATGACACCACTTGGAGGTACAGTGGACCCCCAAGTTTCGGCTACCCTGAGTCGGTGAACTACTGTTTCGGTCTCTTTTTTCGGCCCATTTTAGCCCGACTCGGCCATTTCCCCGAGTTTTGGCTGGCGTACCAGACCTGTCTGCTTGCCCGCGCTTACGCACCTCCCTGCGCAGGCGTCGTGAGCCAGTGTAGCTTTGTTTATCCTTAAGTGAACATTACCCTGTGCACTCATCCAAACATTTCACAATAAATTCATTGTGTTTAGTGCTTGTTTATTGATTGTGACTGTGAAATAAGCCACCATGGGCCCAAAGAAACTTCATAGTGGCAGCCCTTTGGTAAAGAAAGTGACAAACACGATAGAATTGAAGAAAGAAATTGTAGCAAAGTACTAAAGTGGAGGAGGAAGAGAGAGGGGAGACTGTGCCTTCTTCAGTGATTCTACAATACGTACAATACTAAAGCAGCACGAGTCTATAAAGGCTATAGCACCAGCCAGTGATAAAGCGTAGCAAGTAAGTTAAACGATTAATCGATAGGGAAAGTACAGCACGAAAGTGACTCCTCCAATGTTGTTGGAGTTATATAGGGCGACTGACAACACCGCCGTGTCTGACGGCCATCACCACCATGTAAGGCTCATCTTTCAGTGGCCCTTATACACCAAACAACACTGTCAGTTAGGGAGAGAGATGTATAACATATTTTATTCATTCTAGAGTATATATCATGTTTCTATGTTATTAATATTGTTTATTATGTCATACTAGATGAATTGTGATAGATAAATAAGCCGTAGAGTTGATATTAGTGTCATATTGAAGGACTATCTTGTCCTGCCTCCAAACAAACTCCTGCCTCTCTCTTATGCCAACAAGAGTCCTCAATGAAGGTAAAACTGATTTAAATGTTCATTTATCCATTAAAATTAGTGCTTTATATTTATTTCTCATTGTTTTCTGTATGTAAAACTATGGTATTTATTCTTTAAAAAAAATGATTTTTTTGTGAATATTTTTGAGTGGAACGGATTAATTGTATTTACATTATTTCTTATAGGAAATATTAGTTTGACTTTCGGCCGGTTCGAGTTGAGGCCTAGCTCCTCTAACGGATTACAGCCAAAACTCAGGGGTTCACTGTATAACATCTTAGCCCAGGATCACTCCTTAGGTCTCTGTGGTAATCTGCCGTCCTTTCTTGCTTTCTTATCTGAAAGACATTTTTGTGTTCGTGTTGGTGCCTCGTTTTCCTCAGACTTTGTTCAGACCGAGGGAGTCCCACAAGGTTGTGTTTTTAGCACTACCCTTTTTCTCTTGTCTATAAATGATCTACAGTCCGTTCTTCCATCGAATATTTGGTTGTCGCTTTATGTGGATGAATTCGCTATAACTTACGCAGGCTGTGACTGTCGCCTGGTAGCGGCCTCCCTTCAGGATGCAGTTGACCGGGTTTCCCATTGAGCCACTAACCATGTATTTAAATTTTCTGGTGTGAAAACTCATTTCATTACTTTCACTAGGTTTAGCACTTCTTTTGATTATAAGAATAATAATAATTACTTTCACTAGATGTCCTCTTGTCCCAAGTACAGTAGGCCCTCATTTAGCACGGTAGTTACGTTCCTGAAAACGTCGTGTTAGCTAAAATCGTGTTAGATAATTAAAAGAACTTATGGGAAAAATAGGGTTACGTTCCTGAGAGTCCCCAAAAAGCCAAACAAGTTTTTTTTAGACCAACAGATCTGACAAATATAAAAGAGAATATGTAATTGTAGTTCATTATCGTGATGTATTATGTTGTTTTTACTGCTTAAGACTACAAATGTAACAGAAATAATAGTATTTACCTTAAATTGTGGGTGCTGATGTTTGTGGATGATTGTGAAGAGAGTGGAGAGTTATGCTGTGGCCCTACTAGGCTGAGGTGGATAGTAGAGATTCTGGAACTGAAGTCGATGGTTGTACTGAGTGTCTCTAACTTTAATAAAGTCATTCAGTAAGTCAGTCAAGTCATTCAGTAAGTCAGTCAAGTCATTCAGTAAGTCAGTCCATTCAGTAAGTCAGTCCATTCAGTAAGTCAGTCCATTCAGTAAGTCAGTCCATTCAGTAAGTCAGTCCATTCAGTAAGTCAGTCCATTCAGTAAGTCAGTTAAGTCATTCAGTATCATTCAGTAAGTCAGTCAGTCAAGTCATTCAGTAAGTCAGTCAAGTCATTCAGTAAGTCAGTCAAGACATTCAGTAAGTCAGTCAAGACATTCAGTAAGTCAGTCAAGACATTCAGTAAGTCAGTCAAGACATTCAGTAAGTCAGTCAAGACATTCAGTAAGTCAGTCAAGACATTCAGTAAGTCAGTCAAGACATTCAGTAAGTCAGTCAAGACATTCAGTAAGTCAGTCAAGACATTCAGTAAGTCAGTCAAGACATTCAGTAAGTCAGTCAAGACATTCAGTAAGTCAGTCAAGACATTCAGTAAGTCAGTCAAGACATTCAGTAAGTCAGTCAAGACATTCAGTAAGTCAGTCAAGTCATTCAGTAAGTCAGTCAAGTCATTCAGTAAGTCAGTCCATTCAGTAAGTCAGTCAGTCAAGTCATTCAGTCAAGTCATTCAGTAAGTCAGTCAAGTCATTCAGTAAGTCAGTCAGTAAGTCAGTCAGTCAAGTCATTCAGTAAGTCAGTCAGTCAAGTCATTCAGTAAGTCAGTCAGTCAAGTCATTCAGTAAGTCAGTCAGTCAAGTCATTCAGTAAGTCAGTCAGTCAAGTCAGTCAGTCAAGTCATTCAGTCAAGTCATTCAGTAAGTCAGTCAGTCAAGTCATTCAGTAAGTCAGTCAGTCAAGTCATTCAGTAAGTCAGTCAGTCAAGTCATTCAGTAAGTCAGTCAGTCAAATCATTCAGTCAAGTCATTCAGTAAGTCAGTCAGTCAAGTCATTCAGTCAGTCAGTCAGTAAGTCAGTCCAGTCAGTCAGTAAGTTAGTCACACAAACGTATGTTTACATCTTTTTATGTGTACAAAGTAACACTTCATTACAGCCACAGGTTATGTCTTGTCTAATATATTTTTCTTCATTAATTCTAAGACTTAATAAATGCTTAAACATGTTCTTGCCACTTTGAGCAACACTGGTATGCCTACTGGGTGACATGATTGCTTGGCAGATACAAGATATAGTAATTTAAAGATCAAAACACAATTCACTCTTTTATTCTTGACAAACACAGCTGGCTTGACGCGTATGGAATACGAATGCTGGGATGGTGGGGTGTTGTTGGGGAGGGGTAACATGGGAAGGCGGGTGGTCTCCCAGCTGTTCCACAACATTAGCACCGCCGCTTGAGGGAATGGTTGCTTTTCTTCCTGCAACTGTAAGTTTATTCAGGTATACACAGATACAGTTACAAGATTATCATACATAGCAGCATATGTGTAGAGAACCTAGGATAACCCAAACTTTGGGTTATCCTAGGTTCTCTAGGATAACACTTTGGGTTATCCTAGGTTCTCTACACATATGCTGCTATGTATGATAATCAATGTAACTATCTCTGTATACCTGAATAAACTTAGTTTGTGCGAAGGAAAAACAAATTCCCTTTTCCTCAAAGCATGAGGATTCTTACAGCAGTAAATAACCATGGGCTTACACTTGAAATCACCTGATGTATTACCCAAAAGGAGCAAGGTGAAGCGATCCTTTGCTGTCTTGAAGCCTGGTGCACTTTTCTCTTGCTGACTGATATAAGTTCATGTTGGCATTTTCTTCCAGAAAACACTTGTCTCGTCAGCATTAAACACTTGTTGTGGCTCATAGCCACCCTTAGTAGGACCCCCACTGACTCAATGGTTTAACCTACTGCAGGCGACCGTGGGCTCAAAATTTTTCCCCTCCAGCGAATCGCGTAATATAAGGTTTACGTCGTTTTAGATAAAAATGTGCCGCAATTCTTCAATCGCGTAATACCCAAAACGTGCAACATAAAGTCGTGCTAAATGAGGGTCTACTGTATTCCATTGTATTTGCATGGCTCTCATATCCCGGAATGTGATATGGTCAGGTTTCTGGGCCTTCTGCTCAATCACCAATTGACGTGGAAACCTCACATTTCTTCTTTGAAAGCAGCTTGCCATGGTCGGCTGAACCTCCTTAAAATTCTTGCGCATTGTTCATGGGGTGGATCGCAGGACTCTCCTTCATTTGGATTCCGCCCAAGTCTTGTCAAAGCTGGATTATAGCGACCAAATCTATTCTGTGGCTTCTGCAACTCTCTCTAAGCTAGATCCCCTTCATCATCAAGGTTTACGTTTATTCCTTGGTTCCTTTCGTTCATCCCGTTTTTCGTTCATCCTCGGTTTTCGTTGAAAATTCTTTCCAGAATGCTGTTTGAGTGCCGTTACCAAATGAATTTGTTCCCATAAGGACAAATGTAAATTAGATTAGTCATTTCAGACCCCCCCAAAAGGACACTTACAAAAGCACTTACAAAAATACACTTACATAATTGTTCGAGTTTGGAGGTGCACGAAAACCGAGGGTCCACTGTATAGGTTGGTGCTTCTTGCACTTTTTTCTTTAACTTCTGGTCTCATGCTTGTGCCATTGCTGTTTATACTACAGATGGTTCTAAATTTTCTGACAGTGTTGGGTTTGTGACGTTCCCTGATGATGTTTGGGGTCATTTGTTAGACTCGGCTAGTATTTTTACAGCTGAATTGTATGCCATCCTCATAGTGCTTCTCTGTATTACATGTACGTCTCTTTCGGCGTTCGTGATCATTTCAGATTCCCTCAGTGCTTTACAGGCTATTAAAGAATTTGATTCCCCTCGTCCGTTGGTCCTTCATATTCAACTTTGGTTGGGTCGTGTAGCTAGCAAAATCAAAGATGTCGTTTTCTGTTGGTCCCGGGACACAGTGTGTGGGGCAGTGAATGGGTGGACGCTGCTGTGTGGTCAGTGGTATGGGATCTTTCGGTTTCCTATAGAGGCATTCCATTCAGGGACTATTTTACTGCCATCTCTACCCATCTTTGCAACCATTGGCAACAACGGTGGTCAGATATGCACCATAACAAATTACATTTTATTAAACCACGTTTGGGTTTGTGGCCGTCTTCTTACCACCATTGCCATACTCGGAAGACTGCGCGCTCCCATCTCCGCATTGGCCATACTCATCTTACCCATGGGTATCTCATGGAGTGATGCATTATTCCTCTCTCACAGGTTTGTCAGGTCCGTTTCAGTTCATCACTTTCTTGTAGATTGTCTGGTTTATCAGCTAGTTCACATAATTTACCTCCACTGCTCTACCACTCTTACTTTATCTTCCCTCCTTGCTGACAGCCCTGACTTTGACTTAAACTCACATTTTTACTTTTTGTCAGCAACTGCTTTACTACACAAACTTTGACATATAGCCTTTAGCTTGCCTTCCAACCCCTTTCTTCCCTTACCTCTGATCCCCTTTCCAACTACCTACCTGGAGTCTACCTGGAGAGAATTCCAGGGGTCAATGCCCCCGCGGCCCGGTCTGTGACCAGGCCTCCTGTTGGACCAGAGCCTGATCAACCAGGCTGTTACTGCTGGCCGCACGCAGTCCAACGTACGAACCACAGCCCGGCTGATCAGGTACCGACTTGAGGTGCCTGTCCAGTGCCTGCTTGAAGACAAACTGTTCATAAACCTGGCACTAATCTGCCCCGCAGTGCTGCATGACCCTTGTTGGTTAAAATAACGTTTAATAACATTTTTTAATATTCATAAATTATTTACATCTTTTTAAAAATCCCATTAAAATTCTATAAAAATCAATATTAATATAGAATATTTCATATTATTTTTCAAAAAATAATGGTGACTGGACAACAAGAAAATTTCAAGGTCAGGATGGTGATTGGACAACAAGAACAGTTCAAGGTCAGGATGGTGACTTTTAGCGCTTTATTTGATTATAATCCCAATTACAGCCTCTCCTCACTTGACGACGGAATTCCATTCCTGACACCATGTCATTAAACGAATTCAATCGCTAAGTGAGGAGCATACTATAATGGTAGTAAGTTTGTGTCAACCATCTTTGATATTATTTTAATGTCACCTTTGCACCATTTATAACATTTCTGGTATATTTTTAAATGTTTATACAGTAGTGTTCTGTATATTGAAATAAACAGAATAGAGGAAATCAGCTTTAATATACTTTATTTAGGTATGAATACTGGTTACAGAGCCCGTCGTAAGTCTGAGGCGTCAATAAATGAGTACGTCGCTAAGTGAGGAGAGGCATTATCCTTGAAATATAGTGAGGCTAACTTTTGACAGCCTTAAACTACCACCATCTGTTTACATATTGGGATAATGCCTAAAAGTGCGGGAGGTGATTCCTACCCCACAACAGTGTCGAAAATTATGGTACTTTGGCCACCTGGCGAAATATTGCAGGTCGGGCAGAATGCCCTGTCTGTGGTATTGCTGACCATAGCAGTCCATCCTGCACCCACCCTCCCTCTTGCCTTAACTGCAGAGAGGCCCATCTGGCCTATTCTCGCCATTGCTCAATTTTCTTAAGAGAAAGGGAGATCTGTTGCCTTAAAGAGAAAGAGGAGGGCTTCTCTTATGCCATGGCATCTCTGCCTCCAGGAGAGACTCCCACAGCTCTCTTATTCTAGGGTTGCTAGACGGCCCCAGACTTCAGTGGTGCCTGCTTCCATAATTGCGTCTGTGCCCTTTACTTCTGTAGTCAACTCAGTGTCCAACCCTTTGACGGTCCTGGGCTCTGAGGTTCCAACCTCATCATCTCTTAATGTCCCTACTTCTTCACCTTCCCACTCACATCTTTCTACATCTCGGTGCCGCCTCCAGTCTAAATTGATGCTACATATTCCTTCTCCAAAGTTTACATCTTCATTATCTCCTTCAACCTCCAACCACTTGACATTCCCAAACATTCTTCTCTCCCTATCTGTAACCTCTTCAATGGGGACTCATTGGCGTGGTGAAGAGGCTCTTAAGAATTTTCTTCTCTCAGAGAAGAATCTTACAATGTGCCTTTTATCCTTCTGGAACTGGAGGCAACACTCTCTGCTTGCCGATCATCGGCAGCTGGGCCAGACGGCATACATATTCGTTTGCTACAGCATTTACATCAGTCTGCTCTTGCTGTCCTCTTACGACTCTTTAATCTTATATGGTCGCAAGGAGTTTTTCCTTAACTGTAGAAGTCTGCTATTGTTCTCCCTTTTCGCAAACCGGGTACTATGGGACATGATACCTCCCACTACCGTCCCATCGCTCTTACCAGTGCAGTTTGCAAGGTGATGGAACATCTAGTTAATAGACGTTTGATGTGGTTTTAGAGACGCACAGTAGTCTCTCCACTAGTCAATATGGCTTTCGTAAGGACGGTTCTGCCATTGACCCCTTACTGCGCTTGGATACGTATATTCATAATGCCTTTGCTAATAACCACTCAGTTATTTCCATCTTTTTTTTTTGACCTAGAGAAGGCTTATGACACAACTTGGAGGTATATCTTGGCCCAGGCCCACTCCTTAGGCCTCCGTGGCAATCTACCATTTTTTCTTAAGGCCTTCTTAACTGAAAGACATTTCCGTGTCCGGGTTAGTAATGAGCTTTCCCCAGAGTTTATCCAAGCTGAAGGTGTCCCCCAGGGATGTGTCCTGAGCACAACACGTTCTCCTTGCTATAAATAATCTGGCGTCAGTTCTCCCATCCAATATTTGGTCATCCCTTTATGTTGATGACTTTGCTGTAGCTTGTGCGGGTGCTGACTGTCACCTCATTGCAGTTTCCCTCCAGCATGCCATCAACCGGGTTTCCGATTGGGCCACCACTCACGGGTTTAAATTTTCTAGTGGCAAAATTCATCAAATTACGTTTACTAGACGTTCAGTGGTCTCTGATCATCCATCGTACCTATACGGCTCACGTATCCCAGAGCGTGATACGATCAGGTTTCTCGGCCTCCTGTTTGACCGTCGATTGTCTTGGAAACCTCACATTACCTCTCTGAAGGTGACTTATCATAGCCGGCTGAACCTCCTTAAAACCCTAGCACATCTTTCCTGGGGGCTGATCGTAGAAAACTCCTTCGCCTACACTCAGAACTAATTTTATCGAAAGTCGATTATGGTGACCAGATATATTTGGTGGCCTTCCCTGCTACTCTTTCCAGCCTTAATCCCATACATCACCAGGGATTGCGTTTATGCCTTGGTGCATTTCGTTCTTCCCCGTTGAGAGCCTCTATGTAGAAGAGAACATTCCTTCCTTGTCCAATCGTCGTGATGCACATTGCTTTCGCTATTATGTTTGCTCTCATGACCTCCGCAATCCTTCCATGTATATGATTGTCACAGATGTTAGTAGACACTTTTTATTTGTTCGTCGACCCTGTTTACTTCGTCCCTTTTCTCTTCGTCTACATTCGCTCTTTTCTTCCCTTCAGCTACCACCTTTCTATGTTCATGTGGCATCTCCCTTTCCCCTACCCCCTTGGGAAGTTCCTGCTGGCTATGTCTGTTCTTTTCCTCTGCCTTGCGTGAAAGCCCAACTACCTACGGCGGCTCTTCCTCTTTTTTTTCTAGACCACTTCCGTTCTCATTCCCATGCCATCGCAGAGTATACCGATGGTTCAAATTCATCTGACGGCGTCGGATTCGCAGCAGTGTTTCCGGACAGCGTCGTGCGAGGGCATCTATTACCCTCGGCTAGCATATTTACGGCTGAATTGTATGCCATTCTTGTGGCTCTTATCCGTATTGCATCTATGCCTGTGTCACCATTTGTGGTCGTTTCAGACTCCCTTAGTGCTTTACAGGCTATCTGAAAATTTGATACACCTCACCCCCTAGTTCTTCGTATTCAACTGTGGTTGCGCCACATCTCTAGCAAACACAAAGATATTGTTTTTTGTTGGGTCCCTGGTCATGTTTATGTACAGGGCAATGAACAGGCAGACACTGCTGCAAGGTCAGCAGTACATGACCTTCCAGTTTCATATAGATGTGTTCCATTCACCGACTATTGTGCGGTCATTGCTACCCACCTTCGCACCCATTGGCAACAACGCTGGTCTGACCTGCTGCATAACAAACTTCATTCTATTAAACCGATTATAGGTTTCTGGCCTTCTTCTTGTCGCCAATGTCGAGGTTGGGAGACTACACTCTCCCATCTCCTCATTGGTCACACTCATCTTACTCACAGGTATCTCATGGAGAGGCTCCTTGTCCCTCTCAGTGAGCATTGTCCGGTTCCAGTGCCTGTTTGCCATATTCTGTTGGACTGCCCACTCCATCAACGGGCACGCAGAATTTACCTCCAACGGCGTCTTCGCTCTGCAGCCCTTTCTTTACCTTCCCTTCTTGCCGATGGGCCCTCCTTTAATCCTGACTCTCGTATTGACTTTTTGACAGCAACTGACTTACTACACAAACTCTGAAGATTATACTTCTAGCACTCCCCTCTCCCCTTTCTACCTCAATCTCTTGCTATGCTCTATCCTTACACTATCCACTACCCTACTGCACTCCATACCCTATTAATTATCCCTCTCCCTCTTACAATCCATTCTCCCTGCATCCTGCACTACCCTGCAGCGCTGTATGACCCCTATGGTTTAGCGCTTCTTTTGATTATAATAACAATGGAGGCAACACTCTCCGCTTGCCGATCATCGGCAGCTGGGCCAGGCGGCATACATATTCATATGCTACAGCATTTACAGACAAAGGTGGTTTAGCGCTTCTTTTTTATTATAATAATTATACAGCATTTACATCAGTCAGCTCTTACAGTTCTCTTACAACTATTTAATCTTATTTGGTCACAAGGAGTTCTTCCCCAGCTGTGGAAATCTGCTATTGTTCTACCTTTCCGCAAACCGGGTACTACGGGACATGATGCCTCCCACTACCCTCCCATTGCTCTTACTAGTGCAGTTTGCAAGGTGATGGAAAGTCTGGTTATTAGACGTTTGATGTGGTATTTAGAGAGGCACAGTAGTCTCTCCACTAGTCAATATGGCTTTCATAAAGGCCGTTCTACTATTGACCCCTTATTGCGCTTGGATACGTATATTCGATGGTAATAACCACTTGGTTATTACCATCTTTTTTGACCTTTAGAAGGCATATGACACAACTTGGAGGTATATCTTGGCCCAAGCCCACTCCTTAGGCCTCCATGGCAATCTACCATTTTTCCTTAAGGCCTTCTTAACTGAAAGACATTTCCATGTCCAGGTTAGTAATGAGCTTTCCCCGGAGTTTATCCAAGCTGAAGGTGTCCCCCAGGGATGTGTTCTAAGCACAAAACACTTTCTCCTTGCTATAAATAATCTGGCATCTGTTCTCCCATCCAATATTTGGTCATCGCTCTATGTGGATGACTTTGCTATAGCTTGTGCAGGTGCTGACTGTCACCTCATTGCAGTTTCCCTCCAGCATGCCATCAACCGGGTTCCTGATTGGGCCACCACTCACGGGTTTAAATTTTCTAGTGGCAAAACTCATTAAATTACGTTTACTAGACATTCAGTGGTCTCTGATCATCCATTGTACCTATACGGTTCACGTATCCCAGAACGTGATACAGTCAGGTTTCTCGGCCTCCTGTTCGACCGTCGATTGTCCTGGAAACCTCACATTACCTCTCTGAAGGTGACTTGTCATAGCCGGCTGAACCTCCTTATAACCCTAGTACATCTTTCATGGGGGCTGATCGTAGAACTCTCCTTCGCCTGCACTTAGCCCTAATTTTATCGAAACTCGATTATGGTGACCAGATATATTCGGCGGCCTCCCCTGCTAGTCTTTCCAGCCTTAACCACATTCATCACCAGGGATTGCGTTTATGCCTTGGTGCATTTCGTTCTTCCCTGGTTGAGAGCCTCTATGTAGAAGAGAACATTCCTTCCTTGTCTGATCGTCGTGATGCACATTGGCTTTGCTATTATGTTCGCTCTCATGACCTCCATAATTGTTCCATGTATAGGATTGTCACAAATGTTAGTAGACGCTCGTTATTTGTTCGTTGCTCGTTTACTTCGTCCCTTTTCGCTTCGTCTACATTCACTCTTTTCTTCCCTTCAGCTACCACCTTTATATGTTCATGTGACTTCTCCCTTCCCCCTACCCCTTTGGGAAGTTCCTGCTGTCCATGCCGGTTCTATTCCTCTACCTTGCACGAAAGCCCAACTACCTACGGCGGCTTTTCGCTCTTTTTTTCTAGACCACTTCCGTTCTCACTCCCATGCCATTGCAGTGTACATCGTTGGTTCAAAGTCATCTGACGGTGTCGGATTCCCAGCAGTATTCCCGGACAGCGTCGTGCGAGGGCATCTATTACCCTCGGCTAGCATATTTACGGCTGAATTGTATGCCATTCTTGTGGCACTTATCCATATTGCATCTATGCCTGTTTCACCATTTGTGGTCGTTTCAGACTCCCTTAGTGCTTTACAGGCTATCCGTAAAATTGATACACCTCACCCCCTAGTTCTTCGTATCCAACTTTGGTTACACTGTATCTCTAGCAAGCACAACCCCTGTGGTTTAGTGCTTCTATTTGTTTATAATAATAATAATCTAGAAAGCACAAAGATATTGTTTTTTGTTGGGTCCCCAGTCATGTTGACGTACAGGGCAATGAACAGGCAGACACTGCTGCGCGGTCAGCAGTACATGACCTTCCAGTTTCATATAGAGGTGTTCCATTCACAGACTATTTTGCGGTCATTGCTACCCACCTTCGCACCCGTTGGCAACAACGCTGGTCTGACCTGCTAAATAACAAACTTCATTCTATTAAACCGAGTATAGGTTTCTGGCCTTCTTCTTGTCACCAATGTCAAGGTCGGGAGACTACACTCCCATCTTCGCATCGGCCACACTCCTCTTACTCACGGGTATCTTATGGAGAGGCTCCCTGTTCCTCTCTGTGAGCATTGTCAGGTTCCAGTGTCTGTTCGCCATATTCTGTTGGACTGTCCACTATCAGCGAGCACGCAGAATTTACCTCCAAGTGCGTCTTCGCTCTGTGGCCCTTTCTTTACCTTCCCTTCTTGCTGATGGACCCTCCTTTAATCCTGACTCTCTCGTTGACTTGTTTTTTTTTTTTTGACAGCACCTGACTTACTACACAAACTCTGAAGTTTATGCTTCTAGCACTCCCCTCAGTCCCTTCTCCTCTTTAAGGGGGGCTCCTTGTCGCGGTAAATAGGCTATGAGTCTGAGGAATTGGACCTCTTGGTCTTCTTCCTCAGACCGAACCTAATTACCCCCCAATCCCCCCTCCCCTTTCCCATCTTCCCCATCCTCCCTTTTCCCTTTCCTCCTCCTCCTCCTCATCCCTCCCTTATTTCCTTCAAATTTTTACCCTGGGAGCTTCTCTCCACAGGCTTTCTAGTTCCTAGTTAGGGGGAAGGGTACCGTGGTCCAATCCCATTCCGTTGAGGTTCTTGGCGGTGGTGTAGTTTGCCATGGAATCTGGATCGCCTGGGGATGTCCCGATCCCTCTCCGGTCTCACGGGGGGGTGGCCTTGGGTATCTTTCGGGCGATGGGTGTATCTATGGAGGCCATCTTTTGGATTCCAGGGGTGGTGCCCAATGGCGGTATGCTTTGTGGCATATATCCGGCCGCCCTCTCTTTTGTCTGCCGAGGTGGCTCGGTGGATGTGAGGTTGCTATCCTGGAT
>WNWK01040298.1:0-17043 GCA_009830355.1 Cherax destructor | reverse complement strand
ATCTTTCTTTAATTTGGGGGAATTTCTTCATTGTCTTCCTTCAAAAAAAACTAAAGGGAAATAAAAAAAGATTGAACACATTTCTTTGTCACTGTCAGTGACAGACCTGGAAATTTTTTAAGTGGGCTTATCTTGTCCCTAATCTTACTCGTATATATAGGAAAGAAACTTTTGAGTTAATCCTCGAACCCCTTGTTACTTTAATTTCATAATCTTTTTTGGGTTTTTTTCTTATTTTTTTTTATTTCTTTCTATCTGAATATTTTTATTTCATTAGTGCCCCTCTTCCCTTTTATTCGCCTGTAAATGTCTTTCTTTTAACCTGAGATGTTTTAATTTATTATGTATCCAATTAGGATCATTTTTGGTTGATCTAATTTCTTCATTTGGAACAAAAGTTTCAGGGCTTATTGAACTATGGATAAGGACCAGTCAGACCACAACAGTTCACCCAACCAGGTAATTTCTCAGTCCTATGAAATCGGCCAAGTGGTAGTTAATAAGGTAATTTCATGATATATTGAAACTAAGTAATTTGTGATCGCTTTCCCCAAGCTCATTATTAACCTCAAGATTATTAATTAGTAATTCCATGTTGTCAAAAATCAAGTCTTGCAGATGTTCTCCCTCTAGTTAGTTCTGTCACTAACTTTTAGAAAGCAATCATGGATCGTACCAAGAAAGTTGCTACACTCAAGATTTCCTGTCAAATTACACCAGTTAATTTGTCTAAACTTAAAATCTTACATTAACACAACATTTTCGTATCTTGATGCAAGCAGTGAGCTTCCACTCTTTAGGCTCCCAAGCAGTGAGCGTCCACTCTTTACGCTCCCAAGCAGTGAGCGTCCACTCTTTACGCTCCCAAGCAGTGAGCGTCCACTCTTTACGCTCCAGACTAGAATGTGGAGTATACTCTTTTCTCTCTTAGCGAGGAGTTAGAGTATACTCTTTCCTCTCTCAGCGAGGTGTTAGAGTATACTCTTTCCTCTCTCAGCGAGGAGTTAGAGCATACTCTTTCCTCTCTCAGCGAGGAGTTAGAGTATACTCTTTCTCTCTTAGCGAGGAGTTAGAGTATACTCTTTCTCTCTCAGCGAGGTGTTAGAGTATACTCTTCCTCTCTCAGCGAGGAGTTAGAGCAGACTCTTCCTCTCAGCGAGGTTAGATATACTCTTCCCTCTCAGCGAGGAGTTAGAGTATACTCTTTCCTCTCTCAGCGAGAAGTTAGAGTATACTCTTTTCTCTCTTAGCGAGGAGTTAGAGTATACTCTTTCCTCTCTCAGCGAGGAGTTAGAGTATACTCTTTCCTCTCTCAGCGAGGAGTTAGAGTATACTCTTTCCTCTCAGCGAGGAGTTAGAGTATACTCTTTCCTCTCTCAGCGAGGTGTTAGAGTATACTCTTCCTCTCTCAGCGAGGTGTTAGAGTATACTCTTTCCTCTTTCAGCGAGGTGTTAGAGTATACTCTTTTTCTCTCAGCGAGGTGTTAGAGTATACTTTTTCTCTCTCAGCGAGGAGTTAGAGTATACTCTTCCTCTCTCAGCGAGGAGTTAGAGCATACTCTTTCCTCTCTCAGCGAGGAGTTAGAGTATACTCTTTCCTCTCTCAGCGAGGAGTTAGAGTATACTCTTTCCTCTCTCAGCGAGGAGTTAGAGTATACTCTTTCCTCTCTCAGCGAGGAGTTAGAGTATACTCTTTCCTCTCTCAGCGAGGAGTTAGAGTATACTCTTTCCTCTCTCAGCGAGGAGTTAGAGCATACTCTTCCTCTCTCAGCGAGGAGTTAGAGTATACTCTTTCCTCTCCAGCGAGGAGTTAGAGTATACTCTTTCCTCTCTCAGCGAGGAGTTAGAGTATACTCTTTCCTCTCTCAGCGAGGAGTTAGAGTATACTCTTTCCTCTCAGCGAGGAGCTAGAGTATACTCTTTCCTCTCTCAGCGAGGAGTTAGAGTATACTCTTTTCCTCTCTAGCGAGGTGTTAGAGTATACTCTTTCCTCTCTCAGCGAGGAGTTAGAGTATACTCTTTCCTCTCTCAGCAAGCAGTTAGCACATACTCTTTCCACTTCCTGCTGAGTATAGGGAAAGCCCAGTATTTCTCCTACTAGTCAGCAGTTTTCGTATATTCGTTCTACTTCCAGCAAGCAGCGAAAGTCCACTCTTTCCACTGCTTGCACTCAGTTCTCACTCCACTCTCCACAAGCAATCATCGCCCACTTCACTCCTGAGCTGGAAGTGAGAGTGAGCTCAGGTCCCAGCAAGCACTGAGTCTAATTTCTCTCCGCTGTCAGCAAACTTGAAATCTTAAGAGCAAAACAAGCAGTTAATTAACTTAATGAGCTCGTGTGCATCTTTGCCGAGGTTTTCGCAGTAGTCTATTAATCAAGGATAAGCGGCCGCTAATGATCAACAACGTTCCTGCATTAGCCAAGTCGAAAAAAAAGTTGCGTTTTATCTATCTTCTTTTATTTAAATATTCGATCATGTTACTTAATAATTGTACATACAACCAATTACACTTACGATTAAACAAAATCTAATAATATAGAAAATATAAAGATATTTTAGACAGTAATCAAGCCTTCATCAACAGAGTGATATGTTAATTTAAGGTATTGATGCGATCACTAATGACTCTCCAGGATTTGTTTGTACTATTTGTTCACATTCCAAAATAAAATGTTTTAGTTTACGTCAATATCTTTGTTCATAAACTTTTCATTTCATGTGACTAACATCACCAGACAAGCAGAACTAGTCAAGATAATAATTTTTATTAGGGGGAAGTCTTAAGCTCATTAGGGAGATGCAGCATCTGAAGAATGGGAGGTAATCAGGTTCGATCCAAGGAAGGCAATTCTTGGATCAAACGACAATCACCAGCATCAAGGAACCTCCACTGCTAAACTAGCCTTAGTCGTCCCTCACCAGCATCAAGGAACCTCCACTGCTAAACTAGCCTTAGTCGTCCCCCACCAGCATCAACGAACCTCCACTGCTAGACTAGCCTTAGTCTAGCAGTGATAACATCTTGTTATCAGCAGATCTTCTAAGTTTATCCATAAACTTGTTTCAATTAACACATTTCATTACCATGTGAAATGGATCGTCTAGTTCCTGTATGTTCTGTTCCATTTCCTTAAAATTATTTGTTCGATCTTTTCTAACCATGGTTCATTCGCCACCTGGCCCTCACGCTGAGTGGTTCTCCTGTTTCTGCCTCCTGGTGGCGATCGAGAGTTACTGATTTTCAGCAACATGGCGTCTGGTGGAAGGAGGAGGATCAACATGGTGTGTGTTGAGGTTTTGCAGGGAGCAGTATATCCAGAAAATGCGACTGTTTTGTTGCCTGCGATTCTGAGAGATGTGTATTGCATCAATAATGAGGAGCTGCATGGTATTGCACTCAATGGAGTGACTTGCATCTTCATCAAATTTGCTACAGTGGCAGCCTATGAAAGAATCGTGGATAAATTCCTGGAGGAAAGAGTGGTGATCAACGCAGGATTGGAGATACAGTTACAGAACGTATCCAGATATTATACATGGATACGGTTTCATAATGTGCCTTTTGAAGTGGATGATGTCGACATTCGTGAGGCATTCCAGCAATATGGAGTGGTCCATTTGGCTGCAGTTGGCAAATGGACCGAAGGCATTTATGCAGGGTTATGAGAGGGCTCTTATACCCTCAAAATGACTTTGCTTAGATCAATACCTTCGTATGTTGTCTTGGAGGAATTCAGGACACAGGTCTATGTGACATACGCAGGTCTGAGGAGGACCTGCAGGATATGTGGGGCATATGACCATGTTGCTGATGCTTGTGGGAGGAGGATGGACCGGCGATAGGAAGGCCGACGGGAGGAGACGGTGGCTGACAAAGTGGAGAGTAGGGTACCGGTGCTTCCTCATGTGCAAAAAAGTAATAGATGGAGTGACATAGTGGACGAGGAGGGTGTGCAGTGTGTGAACCTACCTGAGGGCCCGGGTGAGAACCGTCATGGTAATGAGGTGGCCCCTGGGGAGTTGGGGGATTTGCATGAGGATCTGCCTGCGAGTTTGCAAAACGCCCTCAGGGAGTTGCTTGACACGCCTGGGGAGGCGTCCCCCTTAGGGACTGGTGAAGGGCAGGAGGGATCTGTGGGGATCCCTGGGAGTGATGGACACAGGCTGAGGGATGGGGAGTGCCATCTGGTGGTGCAGGATGTGGTAGCTGTGGTACACAGGATTGGTGATAATGTGGATATGGAGCTTACTGGTGATTCACGCAAGAGGTCAGTGGGCGCGTCCGATGAGGACGTGCTCACGCCTGCACAAAGAGTTTGTAAGAAGGCATGGGTGGACATGGCCCATAGGGGATAGAGTGGAATAACGGGAAGAGAAGGGCCTAAAAGTGGAAAAGGGGTAAAGGAGAGAGGTGGAGGGGTACAGAAGATCCAGTGGTTTCGAGGAAAGCCCCCCATGTAACTTCCAAAAGTCTCACTATCAATGTTAACAGCCTGTGGGTCGAGGTGAAGAGACAATGGCTAGAAATGACTGAGACGTTTTCAAGTGGATGTTTGTTTCGTGCAGGAACATAACTTTAGGTGTGCAACAGACTTGAATTTAAGTGGGTACCGAGTGTATGCAGGAAGTTCAGGGAAGTTTAAGGAAGGGGCTGCGGTGGTCACAAAGGAGGGCAGCCAGCCCTTTTAAGTTATTAGCATGGGAAGCAGGGGAAGAGGGTAGGGTGATGAGGGTGGATGGGGTTTGCCCGTGATCACAGTTATAGGGGGAGACTGGAACTCTGTAATACGGGGCAAGGATGTAGTGCCTAGAGGGGCGGGATGTGTCCTAGGGGTATTGAGGGAGGTTTTAGGTGCTGCAGGGGTGGTGGATGTAGTTAGAGATCATGGTTGGCACCTAGAGCACACGTATGTGAGGAGGGGATATGAAGCAAGATTAGATAGAATTTATGTAACTCGGGAAATGACCGTAGGTAGGGTGGGGGCAATTGATGTGGGGTTTTCTGATCACTGGGGTATGTTGGCTGAGGTGAATTGGGATGGGATGATTAAAAGGTACGATAGCTATTGGAAGTTGAATGTGCGTTTACTTCAGGGTGTGGGTGAGGGTCAGTGTTTTGCTGCATGGTGGCAGGAGCAATGGGCACAGGGTTGGAATGACAGGGATTTACTGTATTGGTGGGAGTTGTGGGCAAAACCGCGTATCAAGGAATATTATGAGAAGAGGGGCAGGGAGGAGAATTGGGTAAAGTTTGGGTTGCAGAGGTACCTGGAGGGGCAGTTGAGTGATTGTAATGAGAGGGGGGGGAATTCATGGGTGGAGGAGATGGAGGTTCGGAAAGGTCTTTTGAGGGATATGCAGAATGATAGATTTGATGGGATACGGGTGAGGGGCAGCCTTGAGGAGGTCCTGTGGTGAGACAGGCCGTCGGCCTGTGTGCTCAGACGATTTAGGAAGAGGCAGAGGGATACGACGATGATGGCATTGGAGGTGTGTCAGGGTTTGGGCGGGTACAGGGAGGGCCAACAGCTGAGGACGATGAAGGGGATAAGCAATTATGTAGATCATTGGTTTGCGTAGTATTTGAGGGAGGTGGGGGGAGGGAAAGGGATAATTTATTGGAGGGGATTGGGAGTATTGTTTGTGAGGAGGACAAGAGGTGTATGGAGGGGGAGATCAGTGAGGAGGAGGTGTGGGATGCAGTGCAGGGTTTAAGCAAGGGAAAAGCCCCTGGATTAGATGGTATTCCTTATGACTTACGAGCATAATTGGGGAGCCTTAAAGGATTGCTTAGTGCGGCTGTTCAATTGCATGAAGCATGGAAGGGTGATGGGGTGCATGCAGAGCACGGGGGTTGTGGTTTTAGTAAAGAAGAGAGAGGATAGCAGGACGATGAAGGATTATAGGTTTATTACTTTAATGTGTGCCGATTATAAGATCTTCACAAAACCGCTAGGTAATAGGATCAAAAGGGTGCTGGGGAGAGTTTTGCATAAGGGGCAAGGTGGGATTCCGGGGCAGAGCATGTGCGTAGGTCATGGCACAATTAGGGATTTTATTGAAAGTGGAGAAGGGGGGGATGTTAGGTATTGATTGGAGTGCAGCCTACGATAGCGTGGAACAGGGCGTGTAGTTTGAGGTCATGAGACGACAGTGTTTTGGGGAGGAAGTCGTACGGTGGATGGAAACTTTGTATCAGGGTGCCAAGGTCAGGGTGCAGGTGAATGGAAGGGTAGGGATGGTGGTGCCTATGGGTAAGGGTTTGCGACAGTGGTGCCCCTTGTCTCAATTCCTGTTCGCATGCCTGCAAGATCTCTTTTATAGGTTGATTTCGATAGGAGTGGGTGAGGGGAGGGGAGGGGGGTTTAGATCATTGGGTATGTAGACGATACGACGGTTTTGGTGAGGGATGCTGAGGGGTTAGGGAATATGGGGCGTATTGTAAGGATTTTTGGGAAAGCTACTGGGATGATGGTGAACTGTGCGAAGTCGAAATTATTAGAAGTAGGTAGGTGGGTAGGGGGGTTGGGGGAGGGGCAAGGATGGGCTACAGTGAAGATATGTGGGGTGATGTACAGGGCGGATTCGGTAAAGGCTAGGGCGATTAATGCTGAGCATGTGGTGCGGGAGGCAATTAAGCACATGGGAGGGTGGAGGCCTGGGGAAGTCACATTGCAACAGAGGGTGGTGATCATAAATTCCTTAGTGTATAGCAAATTGTGGCATGTGGCAGCAGTGTTCCCCATTGTTTTTGAAGATGTACGGGACTTGCAACGGAGGGTCCTACATTACATATGGGGATATGGGAGGGCGTGGATGAGTAAGGATGTGGTCATGACGAGTGTATGCCAGGGGGGTTTGGGACTTATCCCCTTAGTGAGGCGATTGCAGAGTGTTTATATTAAGCATCGCTACCTCAGGGTGGGACAGGTGCATGGGAGAAGTGTGGGGTTAGTGATGGTGGATGTAAGAAGGTGTTGGAAGGGGAGTGACTTGAGGGAGTGTTTGGGAGCCACGGAGGATGCCAGTGAGTCTCTTAGGAAGGGGGGGGGTTAGAAGTGAGGTGATGCAGGGGGCAGTGGTATACCCGATTTTATGATTGGCCGGGTATTTGGAAGGGGTTGAGGGAGTTGTGGTTGAAGCCCAGGGTCAGGGAATTTGTGTATAGGTTTCTAATGGGGATCGTTGCATCGAAGGTGGTTTTGTTCCACATGGGGATAGGGGAGGGGGGTTTTGTGATAGGTGTGGGGAGGAAGATATGGTGTATCACGCGGTCTGTTTTTGTAGTTTTTTGGACAGGGTGCGTGAATGGTTTGGGAGGGTGGTACACAGGGTGGGGAGCTTTCGTCCTTATGGGCTTTGGGTCTTGACGTGGGCGGCGTGGGAGGGGAGGTGAGAAGGGCGGTTTTGTACTTGGTGGAAGACTACTTGCTTGTGTCTTGTGGGATGAGGGATGTGTTAGGGGAGTGTGGAGTGAAGGCGTTGGCTGCCGTTTTTAACAGAACGAAATGTAGGAATAGGGATCTCTATGGTCGGAAATGGGATTCGCCTTTTTCTAGGGGCTATAGGGACTTGACAGTGGGAAATTTACTTGAGCTGTGATGGGAGGTGCATTAAAAGGGCTGTGGGTAGGGAGATGTGTGTGAAAGAAGAGGGGGGGGAAAGCGTCGGTAGACTATGAGGGGTATGATGCATGACAGTATGGATGTGGGGTATTTGTGGTATAATGGGGGATGGGGGGGTTCCCTCTTTGGAGGGTAGGGATCAGGGGAATCCATGGGTGGCTTTCTTCCTAACCTGTCGAAGTTTGCTCTTGGGTGAATGGTGTTTACACATTGGAACCTTGTAACATAAGCATGGCTACTTGTGTAAGAATTTGTTTTCTCTCATACTTGTTATTACTTAGGTATGTATCTGTCAGTCAGAGATGTAACTATAGTATATGCTTTAAAATTTAATAAATATAAGACATGTTTTTCTTGAAGTACTTAGGATGTCATAGTTCTTGTATGTGTTTATCTTTGTTTTTGCCTCCTTACGTATAGGTTATGTGATAGGTTATGAGGTATGTTGTTTAATGTGCAGAATGCGAGTGAGTTGTTGAATACTGGAGTATGTTTTGTACTATATTTTCAGTATGTTTTTTTCTTAAACCTGTAAATACACGTTTGAGGTCAGTCATCTTTTTGAGAGCGTAGATGAATTGGCAATTCTTTAAATTTTTGCTGCCATCCGTGGCTTCCAAAATGTTTAATTCATTTTGCTGTTACACTGTCTGGAGGCTGATAGGTTAGGGTACTTTGTGTACTGAATTGTTTTTACCTTTGCCTTATTGTGTATGTTTCTGTTCTGCTCTCACGTTTAGTGTACAGGGCAAATTTGCTCCCGTGTAATGTACCCTTGGGGTAAGTTACTTCATTATTTATGTTCATGTTGTAATAAATGAATGTTTTTCTTCAAACAACAGGTGTGTGTAAGCACTCTGGTTGAAATTTTTAATGTACTTTTGCATTATTATCAACAATAAAGATTCTCAACTGATGCACATGTGTCTTATTCATCAACTTTTCAGTATTTTGTCATTTTCATCATACCTGTCATCATACCTGCCATCATACCTGTCATCATACCTGTCATCATACCTGTCATAATACCTGTCATCATACCTGTCATCATGCCTGTCATCATACCTGTCATCATACCTGTCATCATACCTGTCATCATACCTGTCATCATACCTGTCATCATACCTGTCAGCCACTGCAATACAGAGGTATCCTGGTACAGAGGACAGCTTACACAACTTCATCACTAACTACTAGTAACGAGTGAGAAAGATTGGATTCCAGAGTACCCTACAACGTCTTCAAGATTTTCCATACCTCACCTTCGACAGTATTTGAGACTCCATTCTCATGCTTCAGCTTCATTTTGCTCCAGACTATGGAGCTGAACTTTTCTCCAGGCTGAAGGACTGACCACCTTGTTCCAGACTATGGAGCTGAACTCTTTTCCAGGCTGAAGGACTGACCACCTTGTTCCAGACTATGGAGCTGAACTCTTTTCCAGGATGAAGGACTGACCACCTTGTTCCAGACTATGGAGCTGAACTCTTCTCCAGGCTGAAGGACGGACCACCTTGTTCCAGACCATGGAGCTGAACTCTTCTCCAGGCTAAAGGACGGACCACCTTGTTCCCGATCATGGAGCTGAACTCTTCTCCAGGCTGAAGGACGGACCACCTTGTTCCAGACCATGGAGCTGAACTCTTCTCCAGGCTGAGGGACTGACCACCTTGTTCCAGACCATGGAGCTGAAATCTTCTCCAGGCTGAGGGACTGACCACCTCAAACTATTTCTTCAAGGATGATGAACTCAATACATCATATTTAATTTAATCACATCATTGACTTTAACCTGCTCCTGGAGGCCTTTCTAAGAGGGAAAAATTTAACATTAATCCCTTTGACAGTAATGTATGCATATCTTTGTCTAGATTCATTCCAAAGCATGTAACTTTCAGACCCCAGGTTATTTACATCAAGAAATTATTAAAATTGGGAGGCATATACAGCTAAAGAGTCAGCAGTTTCAAATAAGTAGTCTTAGTTACAGCTCTTAAAATTATTTATTATTATTATTATTAATAGTAGTAGTAGTAATTGTGGTAGTAGTTGTGGTAGTAGTACTTGTGGTAGTGGAAGTAGTAGTAGTAGTTGTGGCAGTAGTAGTTGTGGTAGTAGTAGTAGTTGTGGCAGTAGTAGTAGTTGTGGTGGTAGTAGTTGTGGTAGTAGCAGTAGTAGTAGTAGTTGTGGCTGTAGTAGTAGTTGTGGAAGTAGTAGTTGTGGTAGTGGTAGTAGTAGTAGTAGCCAGCTGGCTCTACCATTAACCACTCAGCCAGCTGGCTCTAACATTAACCACTCAGCCAGCTGGCTCTAATAATAACCACTGGGCCAGCTGGCTCTAACATTAACCACTCAGTCAGCTGGCTCTAACATTAACCACTCAGTCAGCTGGCTCTAACATTAACCACTCAGCCAGCTGGCTCTAACATTAACCACTCAGTCAGCTGGCTCAACATTAACCACTCAGCCAGCAGGCTCTAACATTAACCACTGGGCCAGCTGGCTCTAACATTAACCATTCAGTCAGCTGGCTCTAACATTAACCACTGGACCAGCTGTCTATAACATTAACCACTCAGCCAGCTGGCTCTAGCATTAACCACACAGTCAGCTGGCTCTAACATTAACCACTCTGCCAGCTGGCTCTAACATTAAACACTCAGCCAGCTGACTCTAACATTAACCACTCAGACAGCTGGCTCTAACATTAACCACTGGGCCAGATGGCTCTAAGATTAACCATTCAGCCAGCTGGCTCTAACACTAACTACTCATCCATCTGGCTCTAACATTAACCACTCAGTCAGCTGGCTCTAACATTAACCACTGGGCCAGCTGACTCTAATATTAACCACTCAGCCAACTGGCTCTAACTTTACCCACTCAGTCAACTGGCTCTAACATTAACCACTGAGCCAGCTGGCTCTAACATTAACCACTCAGTCAGCTGGCTCTAACATTAACCACTCAGCCAGCTGGCTCTAACATTAACCATTCAGCCAGCTGCCTCTAACATTAACCACTCAGCCAGCTGGCTCTAACATTAACCACTCAGCCAGCTGGCTCTAACAATAACCACTCAGCCAACTAGCTCTAACATTAACCACTCAGTCAGCTGGCTCTAACATTAACCACTGGACCAGCTGGCTCTAACATTAACCACTCAGCCAGCTGGCTCTAGCATTAACCACACAGTCAGCTGGCTCTTACATTAACCACTCAGCCAGCTGGCTCTAAAATTAAACACTCAGCCAGCTAGCTCTAACATTAACCACTCAGCCAGCTGGCTCTAACATTAACCATTGGGCCAGATGGCTCTAAGATTAACCATTTAGCCAGCTGGCTCTAACACTAACCACTCAGCCATCTGGCTCTAACATTAACCACTCAGTCAGCTGGCTCTAACATTAACCACTGGGCCAGCTGGCTCAACATTAACCACTCAGCCAGCAGGCTCTAACATTAACCACTCAGCCAGCTGGCTGAGTGTGTGTGTGTGTGTGTGTGTGTGTGTGTAAATCATCCACCGGGTAGTTGAAAGATAGCTCTATGCCTTTCGTGTTGCAATCAACACATCATCAGGAGCTTGCACTGTTGCTGGAAAGAGATAAAATCCGAGCAAATGCGTCCACTCGGAACGTGTTTGCTCGGAATTGATCCTCTTTCCTGGAACATTTCAAGCTCTTGCTAATGTGTTGATTGCATCACGATAGACCTTGAGCTATCTTTCAACTCCCCCGTGATTGTTTTGCATCTTGCATCACTTGTTCGCGATTTTTTTCATAAATATCACAATATACAAAACAACCACTGTTAATAAATAGTGAACTTCCATGCATTTTTGTGATTTTTGACATTGTCAAGGATATGTAAAAATAATAAAAAAACCGAAGGCTTATAAGGCTGAAGTGGAAGTGTCAAGGACATGTCATTTATGGCTAAAATTCTTCCCATAATTGATTATTAATGAATTTAAATTGTATAAACCTGCTACTCTCATCAGTGCTACAACAGCTGTTGTTCAATAAGGCTATTCCTGCAAGCGTGCTCTTTGAGTGAATGTGGTTGCACCAAATTCTCCCGTTCAATTTATGATTACAGCTGAAATTCATGAAGGATGTTAAATCTAGGAAGTGTACAAGTATTGTAGGACTTAGAGAACATGTTGATATAAATATGAGTCTGATCACCGAAAATTTGAACCTAGCAAAGTGTGAAGGATCTCAAGAAAATCAGCAAAGATCTACAGAGATTTGGCTTCAGCTGGCGTAAATAGTCTTCAGCTGTTCGACGAAGGCTCCTCGAAGTTGGCAAAACTGCCAGAAAGCCGGTATAGAAACACATACTGAGTGTTGCTTTGAAGAAAAAAGATGGTTGCGGTGTTTGCTTCATGAGGGATGTAGATGAATGGTTCAGAGAACCGACAAGTTGATAAATTAGACACATATGCAACACTTGGGGATCTTTATTGAGATGGACGACAGATGAATGGAAAACAAGTTTTATTTTCAGATGAGGTTCATTTTGAAGTCCATAGGTACAGATGAGTGGTAGTGAGACGGAGCAAAGGCGAACCTCTTTGGAATGGACACATTCAACAAGGACCAAAACATCCACCTAAGATGTTTCCGGGGTAATTTAAATGCAAAACGCCCTGGACGGCTTGTTATTGTTGAGCGAACAATGAACAGTGTCAAATCCAAGGCAATCTTGCCAACTCATTTGCTTCCCATTGTAGATAGAGACTTTCCTGATGGAAAAGACATTTTCCAGCAGGATCTTCATCCATGACACACTTCCTGAATAAATGATGACTTTCAGGAAGAGAGTGGGCTAAGGTTGCTAAATCGGCATGGAAACTCTTCTGACTTCAACCTAATTGAGAATCTATGGGCACTAACGAAATACAGGATCGCGAAACAGGACTGTTCAGCTGTGGAGAAGACAGTTGCTGATGTTAATGGGACTGGTACAACGATGAAGAAGTTGCCAAAATGTGCTCAACATTAGTCGATTCTATGTCGAAGTAATGTTTACAAAAGCAAAAAGTAATCAGATCTCTTTTAAGTCAATTACATGTACTATCATTGCCGTATATTTTTCAAATAAACATTAATTTTCCAAATATGTATCTTGTTTCATCACATTAACATAAATGGAAAAAAAATATTAAACGTATAAAAGAAAATTTTAGAAATGACTTAATTTTAAATGAGTTCTTGCTAATTGACTAGCTTTACCTTTTCGGCACGACATATATATTTATATATATATATATATATATATATATATATATATATATATATATATATATATATATATATATATATATATATATATATATATATATATATATATATATATATATATATATATACATACATATATAATATATATATATATATATATATATATATATATATATATATATATATATATATATATATATATTTAAATATACATACATGTATATATGTCAATAACAACACTGCGACGAGCCAAGGACTCGAACCCATGCTGCTTTGGCCCGCCTCATGGTGAGCGAAAACACATGACGCTATAATCCACAGGACCACACAATCCTAAAAAGAAGTACGCACCCAGCCAAGCTAGGTATTTTACCGTCATCTGAGGACATATGGAGGTGCCTTTGTGCTAATTTCATTCTACTCCCTGTTTGGTGTATTAGCCCTTGGTTAGTCGCAGTGTCGTTATTGATCAATACCATTCTTTCGTTGGTACAATAACATAAAATACTGCTCGTTGCGCTAGCACACCAAACAAGGAGTAGAATGAAATTAGCTCAAAGGCATCCACACCACCGTATGTTCTCGGATGAGGGGTGCAACATCTACCTTGTCTGGATTCGTCATTCTTAAGAATTGTGTGGTCCCGTGGAGTAGAGCGTGTTAAATATATATATATATATATATATATATATATATATATATATATATATATATATATATATATATATATATATATATATATATGAAGGTACCACCTCTGAACTTGCTGGGGACCCTCATCCTCAGAGAAGACAATAAACGTACCTCAGGGAAAACTCTAGGTTCTCCCCAGAGCTGTTTGAATATTTTCTTATCCTACCACTCCCTATATATATTGAATTAGTACTTTATTAATAGACAATACATTGACAGAAAACACAAACATGAACATGAATACCTTGGTACAATATATCAAAAATTATGAATCTCTTCCAGCTCCTCCAAAGCCGGACGCGAGCCTAGTACGCAGCATGCATTTCCCCTCTGGATGGCCACGCTGAGGCGCTGGAACATGAAAGTGGCTGCCCTTGGGTCCCTGGTGATGTTGATGAGTCTGGAACCCAGGTTCTTTAAGGAAACGTGTTGCATTTTTTCCCCATGATCCCAAGGTCTCTGATCCCACTGGGACAAATTGATACTGTTGGCTTATGTCCCTGTACTTGCCGATCTTGTACTCCTCCATGTGATCAGCAGCTCCTCCCTGTCGCCCGACACTGTGAAGGATGTAGGTGTCAGTCAGTGTCGACACACAGGTATAGTCCCATGAGAAGAGCTTACCATTCTTCCAAGGATAGATGGCGATCCAGTCGGGGCGGTTTGCTGGGTTGTGGGTATTGTTGGCTGCTAGTGATCGAGGCTCTCTCTCGGCTGGCCATCCAGCTGAAGCGAGGGTTATCTTTATGATGTCGTTGACTTCATTGTGTCTTGCATGCCAACCCTTGGTTTAAGAACAGTTTAAACCATGTAGACGATATTGGTCAGCTTGCGCATCGCCGCAAATTCACGTATATTCCGTGTGAATTGGGGCAGCAAGGTGCAGAGCCACTGCAATATGAAGGGTCTTAGGGTCGAGGCGTGTTCCCATGGCCGAAATGGGAACTGTTTGGAAGAAGTCCTTAGAGTGATGTGCATTCACAGCTAGGAGACGGGCAGTCTCCCTGTCTGATGTTACAGCCCTAAGCCTATTGGCAAGTATCTTTTCAGTGATGGGACCATCCCAGCTTGACTGTTTGTAGGCCAGTTCTTCACTAGGTTTTGGTGTTGGTGCAGCAAGAGTCTCCCATTCAGTGATGGCACTGGTGTAGCTAGGGTCCTGTATTCCTGCTGAATCACTGAGGTTGTCTGGAAGAATTTGTTTTATTAACTCATTTGATGCTATGGAAGAGGATAAGAAGGCTGGTAGGGCAATCTGGGAGGATTTGCGTACTCCCAGCCCCCCAAGTCTGACTGGAAGTGAGGCTTGCAACCACTGTCCATCTTCGAGGGAAAGATTCAATACACTCTCTAGCATGGTCTTGAAAAGAGAGTCATATTTCTTGAGTTTCGGACTGCTGAAGCCTGGGGAGTATCTCAGGAAGTATGTAAGTTTTGGGATTGACAGGCACCTGGTGAGTAGGTATCATGTGTATCGATGTCTTTCATCCTGCCTTCCATCGTCCTGAGGTCTGAGATATTTTTTCCAGGACCAGATCGATGGCATTGGGCCCAAGAGGAGCACCAATGAGAGTTCTGTTGGCTGGATCAATGGCTTGTGCCCCTGGTAAAACAGCCCTAATGTTCTGGATCATCTGTGGATTGGTAGAAACTATTTCACATTTGGTGGGGTTTAAAGATAGGCCCAGGCTCTCTACCATATCTTTAATTTTCCTGATGTCCCCTAGGAGAGATTCTGTAGTGCCAGCAAGGGTGCCATCATCCAAGAACCAGATATTGAGCTCACTGGATGGCGCTTCTGTGACTTCCTTGATGACCAGACAGAATAGAAAGGGGTCGAAAGGGTCCCCCTGTTGCACACCCTCACACGAGTCAATTTCATGGTCCCCAAACAATAGTTTAGAAGCCACACTATAACACGATTCTATGAAGGGATAGACGAAAGGGAAGTGACAAGAAACTGCTTGGAGAGCAGCATCCCTTCTGACTGAGTTGAAAGCATTGGCAAAGTCCAATTTAATCAAGACTTTTTCATTGGACATGTTGTTGATGTATACTCGTGCAGCATGGGCAGCTACTTCACAGCCTTGTTGAACACCAAAACCGAGCTGAGTTAGTTTCAACATTGAGGCAGCATCTTGACTCACCATTCATACTGCAGCCTTGATGACTAGGCGCCGAAGAGTGTTACCCACTGCAATGGACCTGATTCCTCCATCCTTTTTCCGGAGGGCACAAAGGGGTGTAATGGCCTCTGGGACACGGCCAGCCAGGCACACATTGGAAAATTTCGTGAGTTCAGACAGCAACCTCTCTGAAACCTCACCAAGTGCTGGATTGAGCATTTTTTTTAAGTGTTGTAGCCTTAAACCGGTGAAACCTCCTGCTGAGCCCTGTGGAAATGACATAGCAGCTTTATACACATCAGCGTCCTGTAAGGTTAAATGTTCTTCACCTGCTGCAATGTCAGGGAGGTCCCTGTTGGTACTGGGAGCCCTGGGTGGATGTTTGTCCTTCAGGGCTTGTGCTGTAACGACGTCCTTAGGAGTTATGGTATCCTCACTGGTTATGAGCCTCAGTGCTCCAATAGTATTACCCTCTTCTATTTTTCTGCTAATTTGGGCCCTGATTTTTGAGGCGTCAGGTGTCCTGTTGTTGGCATTTGCCTGGCGGGTGTTTGACGCCCTGGAGGGAAGACGAACGAGGTTGTCATCTCTAGGGAATGCATTTATTGCCCTAATAACATATGTTGCTATTAACTTGTCCCTCCTTGGTGGGACAGCCAAACAAGCATTGCCAAATAGCAGTAGGTTGTGCCAGTATCCGTTGTTTGCAGGAGCCTCGTGGACTTTCTTCAAGAGGTCAGCGAATTTAGCTTATATATATATATATATATATATATATATATATATATATATATATATATATATATATATATATATATATATATATATATATATATATATATAACAAACACTGATCTCTGGCCGACGGAGACTCGAACCTACGGACCTCATGACAAGGTACGCAGTGCTTTGCCGACCGTACCACACTGGTCCAATACCTTGGCATCCAGCTTTTCGCTAGACGTTATTCCAAGGCAGCCAGCTTTCAGGCAGGAGGCTTACAGCTTTTCATCTCATCCCCTGCATGCATCGACACAACTAGAGATTTTTACAATGCTAGGAATTCGCAAGAGCAGGCGAAATATTCACAAACACTGATCTCTGGCCGACGGAGACTCGAACCTACGGACCTCATGAATATTTCGCCTGCTCTTGCGAATTCTATAATATATATATATATATATATATATATATATATATATATATATATATATATATATATATATATACTGATCTCTGGCCGACGGAGACTCGACCCTACGAACCTTGTGACAGGAACGCAGTGCTTTACCGACCGTACCACACTGGACCAATACCTTGGCATCCAGCTCACGCTAGACGTTGATCC
>WNWK01040297.1:0-17044 GCA_009830355.1 Cherax destructor | reverse complement strand
TCTTTGGGGCCCAAAAACCACCCTTTTTTGGGGGACAAATTCATCCCTTTTGACCACAATTTTTGGGACACTCATCTCTAGACCAACCCATCTCTAGCCCCAATCACCTTGCCACACCTTTTCTATGACCACAATCACCCTTTATGCCCAAAAATCATCCTTTTGACCAATTCCCCCTCTATGCCACAATCATCCTTTGCCACACCATCCTTAGGAAATATCCTTTTGACCACCCCCCCCTCTATCCCCACACCCCCCCTCTATACAACCCTCTTGACCACCCACCTTCTATGCCCAAAACCCCTATGACCACAATCATCCCTATGACCACAATCATCTCTATGCCAAAACACCTTTGACCACACCCATCCTCATGACCACACCCATCTTCTTTCTCATCCCTATCCAACTCTTTGCCACTTCATCTCTATGACCAAAATACTAAAAATCATTTTGGACCACACTATCCTCTTTGACCACAATATCCTTTGCCCCACACCCTTTCGCCAAATATCCTCTTTGACCACAAATCCTTCGACACATACTCTTGACCAAATTTATCCTTTGACAAAATCATCCTCTATGACCACAATCATCCTCTATGACCACACTACCCTTTTCTATGAACTCATCCTCTTTGACCACAATCACCCTCTTGACCACATCATCCCTTGCCCACAATACCCTCTTGGACCCACCACCCTCTATGCCCAAATTACCCTTATCCCAAATTATCCTCTTTGACCACCCACCCTCTATGACCAAAATTTATCCCTTATGACCACAATATCCTTTTGGGACCACAATCTTTCCCTTTGACAACTTCCTTCAGGACCACAATTTTCCCTTTGACCACATTATCCTTTATGCCCAAAATTTCATCCTCTATGACCACCCCCACCTCTTGCCACACCCATCCTCTATGACCACAATCATCCTTATGACCACACCCATCCTTTGACCACAATCATTCTAAAACCAAAATTCCCTCTTTCATGACCACACCATCCTCTTTACACAATATCCTTTTATGACATTTTCATCCTTTGATACAATACCCTCTTTGACACACCATCCTCTATGACCACAATATCCTTTCATGACTACAATCATCCTCTTCCACATCACCTTTGCACAACCCATCCTCTATGCCCAAAATCATCTCTTTCCCTATGACAACCCCCTCTATGACCACAATCATCCTTTGCATACAATCATTTTTCTATGACACACTCATTTCTATGACCACAATTACCCTTTATGATTTACACTCTTGACCAATTCCTTTTGACTCAACACCCTTTATGCCCAAATCATCCTCTATGATCCCACTCTTTCGACCACAATCTTTTTTGGGGACTAACCATTCCTTTTTACCCTCAAATTTACTTCCCAAATACCATCTTCTAGACCACAATCCTTATGACCACAATATCCTTTGACTCAAATCCTTATGCCCACAATCATCTTTCACTACACCCTTTCCTCTTGACCCCCACCAAAATTCCTTTTGACCACAATCATCCTTTGGACTACAATTATCCTTTTATGACTAAAATTTCCTTCCTCTATGACAAAATTACCTACCCACCATCTTTTTGACCACAACACCCCTTTTGGGATCACCCCAATTTCTTGACACAACATTCGACCACAATTTACCCTCTATGACAACCTCTTCCTTTGCACCACAATCATCTCTTTCGACACAATCATCTCTATGCCCAATCATCTCTATGCCCATTTTTCATCTTATGACCACAATCTTTCCTTTATGACCACACCATCCCTAACAACTCATCTCTGCCCACAACATCCCTTGACCAAAACCATTTTTGCCCAAAATTCATCCTTTGGACCACACTTATCTTTCTATGACCACACCATCTCTATGACCACACCCATCCTCTATGACCACAATCATCCTCTATGACCACACTCATCCTCTATGACCACACCCATCCTCTATGACCACAATCATCCTCTATGACCACAATCATCTCTTATGACCACAATCATCCTCTATGACCACACTCATCCTTTGACCACATCATCCTTTGACCACAATCATCCTCTATGACACCGATCTCTACGACATAATCTCCTTTGACCACACCCATCCTCTATGACCACAATCATCCTCTATGACCACAATCATCCTCTATGACCACACTCATCCTCTATGACCACAATCATCCTCTATGACCACAATCATCCTCTATGACCACAATCATCCTCTATGACCACAATCATCCTCTATGACCACACTCATCCTCTATGACCACAATCATCCTCTATGACCACACCCATCCTCTATGACCACACCATCCTTCTATGACCACAATCATCCTCTATGACCACAATCATCCTCTATGACCACAATCATCCTCTATGACCACACTCATCCTCTATGACCACAATCATCCTCTATGACCACACCCATCCTCTATGACCACACTCATCCTCTATGACCACACTCATCCTCTATGACCACAATCATCCTCTATGACCACAATCATCCTCTATGACCACAATCATCCTCTATGACCACAATCATCCTCTATGACCACAATCATCCTCTATGACCACAATCATCCTCTATGACCACAATCATCCTCTATGACCACAATCATCCTCTATGACACACATCTTTCACATCTTCTATGACACATCACTCTATGCACCCATTCTATGGACCACAATCATCCTCTATGACCACACTCATCCTCTATGACCACAATCATCCTCTATGATCACAATCATCCTCTTGGGGTATGTTACATCGCCTGCCAAGTCTTTTGCTTTCGTAGGAAGGATTTCTGTGTGCAGATTAGGGACCAGTCCCTCCAGGATCTTCCAGGTGTAGATTATAATGTATCGCTTTAGCCTGCGCTCCAGTGAGTACAAGTGAAGTGCTTCCAAGCGTTCCCAGTAGTTAAGGTGTTTTATGGAACTAATATGTGCAGTAAAGGTTCTCTGTACATTTTCTAGATCTGCAATTTCACCTGCCTTGAATGGAGATGTTAATGTACAGCAGTATTCCAGCCTAGAGAGAACAAGTGATTTAAAAAGGATCATCATTGGCTTGGTATTTCTTTTCTTGAATATTCTCATTATCCATCCTATCAGTTTCCTCGCAGATGTGATAGTGGCATTGTTGTGATCCAAGAAGGTGAGATCCTCAGACATTACCACTCCCAGATCCTTCACATTACTTTTCCGCTCAATCGTGTGATTAGAGTTTATAGTATACTCAATTCTAGCTATTATTTCCTCTAGTTTTCCATAAAAGAGTAGTTGGAATTTGTCTTCATTGAACATCATATTGTTCTCTGTTGCCCATTGGAAAACTTGGTTTATATCTTCTTGGAGATTTGCCGTGTCCTCAATGATGACACTCTCATGCTGATCCTAGTATTAATATTGGTAGAATTACCGACAATGTTAAGTAAAAGGACACAAATGCAACTAATGTGACATTTTATTGTGGCAACGTTTCGCTCTCCAGGAGCTTTGTCAACCCATTGCAAACATTGCAAGGACACACAGGGTATATATAGACTCAGAGTGAGGTGTATACTAGTTCTAACACCACTAGTATAACACCTCACTCTGAGGTGTTATACTAGTTCTAACACCACTAGTATAACACCTCACTCTGAGGTGTTATACTGTTCTAAAACTAATGATAAACATTGTTTATACTAGTTTAACACCACTAGAAATCCTCCTCTATGTGTTTAATTTAACAATTGTAAACACCTCACTCGAGTTATCTGATCTCCATAGTAAACACCTCACTCTAGTGTTATATATTTAGACCACATAACACCTCACTCTGAGTGTTATACTAGTGGTAGTTACCACTATATAACACCTACTATAGGTGTTATACTGATTAAGATAAACAGACATTTTTATACGATGTAGTTTTAATGAGAAATGTTTCTTATAGCTAAGCTTAATTTAGCAATTTGGCTAGAAAACCGAATTATCGCGACTCCATAGGCCTAAAAGTGCCTTTTAAATATATATGACACATCCGACTTGAGTGTAAAGTCGTGCACTTAGTGATACAAACAATACTATGAACATTAACAGTTAACCAACCAAACAGGAATCCAGGAGAAAACTGAAATTAACATAAATAAAACAGGAGATTAAATGGTATAAATCGTTTGGTAATTCTAATCATTGGTATTTAATCTTATTATTATTATGAAGAGTATTAGGGTACAATAAATTGGTAAATAAGACTAATAGTAATGGATACATATATAATGACAATAACACAATCATTACCATATTTAGTATTTATTGTCCTGGCAGTATTTATTGTAGAAAAAATCTAATTATGGTTTCCAGTTTCATGTTATTATCCATATGAAAATAGATTAGAGAATAAGTCATATTTTTTTCCGCAAACAGTTGAGAGGAGGGAGTGGAAACATAGAGAGCCTTCTGGTTTTTTATCCTGACCTTGTATGCCCAGACAGTCTGTAATATTACTAGTGAATGTAATTTAGAGGTCTCATTGTAGGTAAGATGTTAATCGTGGTTGTAGTGGTAGCTGTGGCCGGCGTCGTTGTCTCTGTGGTGCTGGCCATTACTCTCTACCGTACCAGAAGGACGCGCCATTCTCAACAAAACCTTGCAGTTCAAGTCTGTCATCTTCTGGACCAGCATGACCAGAAGCCTTCATAGCTGCTGTTCTTTATTAGACTGGAAGAAATCAGTTGACACAAGATTTAATGTCTCGTTAAAAGCATCTTATGAGCTATGCCAGAGCTTAAATAGTTGTACCCTTGTTTAATTAACAAATGTTTAGTGTTCATGGTAAAGCATTTAACTCTCTTTACCAGCGGTGTGTTGATGCTGAGATACCATGTTGATCTGTACTCAATAAAAATACATTAATTAATTTTATTTATTGGAAGCTGTGTCCTACATTGCCACACCAGCTGAGACGTCACAGTAATGTGCTTAAAGCCAGAGTCTGGAAAAAAAAGCCTTACTGAAGATTTAACAAAATTTAATGAGCCAGTCCTGAAAACATCTCCAAGAGGACTACTTAAAAATAACAAAAAGGCACAATACTGAGACTGGAACAATACACAAATAAGGAAGGAGGAACTTTCTTGGCCTTTAACTCTCCGCTACTACTACCACTACTTCTACCACTAACTCTACCACTACATCTCTACTTCCTTTCCTACTACCTCTACCCCTTTTGTCCCATCCCTGTCGCCTGACCTATATATACTTCCTCCTTCACTCCTTATTGTCAGTGTGACTTTGTAAATGGTCCAAGTCGGACCAAAACATCGTCATAAGCTCCCCTCTTCTATGTGCTGGTTATTTGTGAATAGGACTACTTAAATTATTTAATACTCAATATTTATTGTGAATTTGTACTCGCTAAAGCATTAAAGTTTAATAGTAACTGAGAAATAAATTACCTGTGTGAACCTCACTATTACGTTCATACAAGTAATTTGATTAGAAGGCAACTAAGATACATTACTTACATTTTGTTACACCTCTGAGGTATGTGGGAATTTTGGAAATTCTAGGTCTCTTGAGAATTTCCCCTCCGACACCCACAATCCTCTGTACACAACCCTGGACCTAAAATATTAACCATTAAATTTAAGAACCAGTAGTTCTGGTAAAAAAATTTTGACCGACTTCAAGGAGGAGGAGGAAGGGGGTATAATACCATTAACAATATTACAACAAATTAATTGTCACATACCATGTTTTTTAAATTAACTTACCAATTTTTTTCTGGAGGTCGCTTGGAGCAGCTGGACCACAACACCTGCCTAGATATGAAGAACCTAACTGGCCAGTAGTTCAACATACAAAGAACGGTTTACTTAGCTGTGGATGCTGATGGCTCTTTTATTCCCATTTTACAATTTAATTTCGAAGTCCTGCCAAGTCTCTGTCGTTACACCTTCTGCAGGACTTTAATTCCGATTTGTCTTGCTCCTATGGGAGGCTTGAACCCCGTGGTCTCACAGTTTTCTATTCTCATCACACTATTATGGTGGTTTCGTTAATTTCCTGTCCCATATTCTACACAGTGGACATTTACACGACTTCTTATTATGAAGTGAGGCCGATATTTCCCATTAGGCCTCTGGCAGCGCCTAGGACCTGGTACAAATTTCCGACCAGCCTCTCCACTACTAACGTCAACTCAGCGTCTGCTTTCTCCACCCTCGCGCATGCGCAGATCTTTGAAGAGTCAAATCAACACCATTTTATGTTTATTTACGTTGTAAAATTATACACTATAATTTCGGAAAATTAGGTACAAAATTTTCCACAGTAACTTCGTAATAGAGCATCCTTTTAATGTTTATTTTTTGGGGGGAAGAAAGGACACGGAGGACAGGGGTAGTGACAGGCATAATAAATAAAATATGATGCACATAATTGATAAATTGGTAGACAGCAACCACCCAGGGAGGTACTACCATCCTGTTGAAAATTTTGTTGAAAATAAAAAAAAGTTTTGGAGTGATATTAATAAGTTGAGGAAGCTTAGGGAACGAATGGATTTGACAGTCAAAAATAGGAGAGGAGAGTTATTAAATGGAGTTATTAAATGGAGAGTTATTAAATGGAGAGTTAGAGGTATCGGGAAGATGGAGAGAATATTTCGAGGAATTGTTAAATGTTGATGAAGACAGGGAAGCTGTGATTTCATGTATAGGGCAAGGAGGAATAACATCTTGTAGGAGTGTGGAAGAGCCAGTTGTGAGTGTGAAGGAAGTTCGTGAGGCAGTGGGTAGAATGAAAGGGGGTAAGGCAGCTGGGATTGATGGGATAAAGATGGGCATGTTAAAAGCAGGTGGGGATATAGTTTTGAAGTGGTTGGTGATTTTATTTAATAAATATATGGAAGAGGGTAAGGTACCTAGGGACTGGCAGAGAGCATGTATTGTTCCTTTGTATAAAGGCAAAGGGGACAAAAGAGAGTGCAAAAATTATAGGGGAATAAGTCTGTTGAGTATACCTGGTAAAGTGTATGGTAGAGATATTATTGAAAGAATTAAGAGTAAGACTGAGAGTAGGATAGCAGATGAACAAGGAGGCTTTAGGAAGTGTAGGGGGTGTGTAGACCAAGTGTTTGCAGTGAAACATATAGATGAACAGTATTTAGATAGGGTAAAAAGGTTTTTGTGGCATTTATGCATTTGGAAATGGCATGTGATAGGGTGGATAGGGGGCAATGTGGCAGATGTTGCAAATGAATGGAATAGGAGGTAGGTTATTGAAAGCAGTGCAGAGTTTCAACGAGGATAGTGAGGCTCAGGTTAGAGTATATAGGAGAGAGGGAGATTATTTTCCGGTAAAAGTAGGCCTTAACAAGGATGTGTGATGTCAATGTTCAATATATTTATAGATGGAGTTGTGAAAGTGAATGCGAGGGTGTTGGCAAGAGGTGTGGGGTTAAAAGAAAAAGAATCTAATACAAAGTGGGAGTTGTCACAGTTGCTCTTTGCTGATGACACTGGGCTTTTGGGAGATTCTGAAGAGAAGTTGCAGAGGTTGGTGGAAGAGTTTGGTAGGGTATGTAAAAGAAGGAAATTAAAAGTGAATATAGGAAAGAGTAAAGTGATGAGGATAACAAAAAAATTAGGTAACAAAAAAATTGGATATCAGATTGGAGGGAGAGAGTATAGAGGAAGTGAATGTGTTCAGATATTTAGGAGTGGATGTGTCAGCAGATGGGTCTATGAAAGATGAGGTGAATCATTGAATTGATGAGGAAAAAAAGGTGAGTGGTGCACTGAGGAGTTTGTGGAGACAGGAACTTTATCCATGAAAGCAAAGAGGGAAATGTATGAGAGCATAGTTATACCAACGCTCTTGTATGGGTGTGAGACATGGGTTGTGAATGTTGCAACAAGGAGAAGGCTGGAGGCAGTGGAGATGTCATGTCAAGAGGGCAATGTGTGGTGTGAATATAATGCAGAGAATCCGTAGTTTGGAGATTAGGAGGAGTGGGATTACCAAAACTATTATCCAGAGGGCTGAGGAGGGATTATTGAGGTGGTTCGACATGTAGAGAAGAAGGAACAAAATGGAATGACAGTGATGGAGTGAATGAAAGTTTTTCTTTTTCAGGTCACCTACGTTGATGGGAAATGGCCAGTGTGTTAATAAAAAAAATGTACAAGAGACAGTAGCACCTTTGGCTAACGCCAGGACATAACCAATAGGCATGTTTACCATATCTTTACACCTACACAGGCAAACACATGTTTACCCTATTTATACACTGTGTAAATTACATCTACGCAGGCAAACACAAATGGCTACCATCTCCTCACTGCTGCATCCTTGAGGATCAGGCGACTGTTATGAGGATGTGATGTAGTGTAGATAGCTTGAAGGAAGTCCTCCATAAATAGGATTTGATGTAAATGTTCCACAAAACCAACAGGCTGAAAAATTAAGAGACTTTTCAACATATGGAAACTTTATTGTGCAAACTTTTCGCCAACAAGTGTCTTCCTCAGTCATATGAATGGTGGAAGAGGAGTAGTTTGAGGTAATCGGTCCCTCAGCCTGGAGTCGATGTGTTCATTTTATCTTTCCCATCTTCCCCATCCTCCCTTTTCCCTTTCCTCCTCCTCCTCCTCCTCCTCATCCCTCCCTTATTTCCTTCCCATTTTTACCCTGGGAGCTTCTCTCCACAGGCATTCTAGTTCCTAGGTAGGGGGAAGGGTACCATGGGCCAATCCCATTCCGTTGAGGTTCTTGGCGTTGGTGTAGTTTGCCGTGGAATCTGGATCGCCTGGGGATGTCCCGGTCCCTCTCTGGTCTCCTGGGGGGTGGCCTTGGGTATCTTTCGGGCGACGGGTGTATCTCTGGAGGCCACCTTTCGGATTCTGAGGGTGGTGGCCGAAGGTGGTATGCTTTGTGGTGGATATCCGGCCGCCCTCTCTTTTGTCCACCGAGGTGGCTCAGTGGATGTGAGGTTGCTATCTCGGATTGCTGGTTTACTGGCATGAAGAGTAGGGTATGGCACGGGTTTCATGCAGCATCTGCGCGAAAGGGGATTTACGCCCCTTTCAATCCTCCTAGGAGCTATTCCTCCACTCTCCCCCCTTTTTTTATTCTTTTTTTTATTTTTATTTTATTTGTTTTTTTTCTTAAAAACAAAAAGAAAGAAGTAACCTAACCATGAACCTACCGATGAACCTACCCCCGGTCCCCTTCTTGATACCGCACCTAGTTCTGACCCTACCTCGTTAATGGACAACTCTAATACCCCTGTAAATCTTGCTGGCACCAGTTCGTCACCTGCTTCAGGTACCAGGGTTCCAACTGGCCCTTTCGATACGTCTGACCTTCGCTATTCTCTGACCTTGATTATGGCTTCTCCCTTAACGGTGCAGCAATTTTCGAATTGCCCACCCATCACACGTCGGACCGCCTCTGGTCCCTCATCCAAACGACCAAGACCCTTAAATGACAACTCGACATTTCCTGCTCATTCATCTCAGAAACAACCAGCTCGTCACGCACTCCCCTTAAATGCTCTGTTTCACACTACTCAATGGACAAATTTTTTTACTCTACGACCGACCTCTCCTAATACCTACCTTTCCAATCATAGTATTGGTAAGGCTCTCCTACGCCATGTAGGTAAAGATATCTCATTTCACGCTCTCAAGAGTGGCACTCGCATCATCACGGTCCAGAATGCTGGTCAAGCTCGCGATCTTTCTCTTCTTACGACAATAGATACTATTCCTATCACTATTGACAAACATCATTCACTCAATTCTTGTAGTGGTACAGTCATTTTACCCCACACCATTGTCCAACAAAATTTTCAGACATGTGGTGATGACATTTTCGAGCAGCTTGAGCTCCAAGAACTCCCTATCCCCAAAGTTGACACTTTTGTCCTCCCTGCCAATAAGCGAAGACGTTATCCTTGCAATATAGCTCTTTTAACATTTGACTGCATTGAACTTTAACCTTTGGTTTACATTGCAGGTCAATGTTTGCAAGTTCAAAGGTGACCCCTACACCGCAACAGTGTAGAAACTGCTGGCGTTTTGGTCATCCAGCAAAATATTGCAGGTCCATGGCTGAATGCCAAGTCTGTGGTGCCGACGACCATGCCAGTCCTTCTTGTAATCTACCTCCCTTTTGCCTTAACTGTCATGAGGCACATCCATCGTACTCTCGCTGTTGTCAGGTTTACCTGAATGAGCGGGAAATCCGTTGTCTCAAAGAGGCGGAAGGCTTCTCATATGCTATGGCCGTCTCTCATCTATGCCTTCAAGAGAGACTTCCCCGTATTTCCTATTCTCGCATTGCTAAACGTCGCCCCACTTCTGGGGTCCCAACATCCACGGCTTTTTCTGTGGTTACAGCATCCTCAGTCACCCCTGTCTCGAATCCTTTTTCTGTTCTTGGCTCCAAGGTCCCTACCTCGGCATCCCATACTGTCCACACTCCTTCCTCTACTCACTCGCACAGTTCTGTGTCTACACGCCCTCATCCACCACCTAAGTCTCAGCGCCCCCTTCTTCTCATAAGTCCGGCAAAAAATCTCCATTGCCGGCTTCTTCACCTCCGACTAGTTCTGTAACGTGTGTGGAGGTTCATCCTCCTCCTCATACAATATCTTCATCCCCTGTCCCCTCCCAAGTTCCTTCCTTGACTGTCCCTCCCCAGGCCACTTCCACTCCTGTCCCCTCCCAAGCCCCTTCGACAGTTTCCTCTTCTATCTCCTTGCCCTCTACTTTAGTACAGTCTATAGTCTTCCCGATGGTTGCTCACTGTCCTTCCATTTCTAATGTAGTCCCACATTCTGCATCTTTGTCTTCCAAAAATCTGGAAGCTATTGCAGAATTTATTGCAGAGTCTGGAACGTTGATGGACACCGCTCCACCTTCGGTTCCTCCTCTTCTCTCTTCTCCGTCTACACCCCTCCTTCCTTCACAGCGTCCCACTCCTTCTCTGATTACGAGTCTTCTGCTGCCTCCACACGTGAACTTTTCTAACCCTAGTCTATAGATACCTGTAACTTCGACTTCTATCTTTCTCTATATATCATTGCTTATTTGCAGTGGAATATCCGAGGCCTCAGGAGTAACTGGGGTGAGCTTCAGGTGCTGCTCTCCCAGTTTTACCCTGTTGGGGTCTGCAAGAAACCAAATTACAATCCACTGTTATCCGGCCCTTTTCAGGCTATGATTTGTTGTATTCATCGGATTTTTTTTCCGATGGAACCTTTAACAAAAGTGCTCTTCTTATACGCACTGGTGTTCCATACCGTCAGCTCTATGTTCATTCTTCTCTACATTACACCGCAGCCCGTATCCACTTGAATAAGTGATATACACTCTGTTCTTTATATCTCTCCCCTTCGCGGGCATTGTCTATCCCAGATGTTGATTTTCTGGTTACTTCCTTGCCGCCACCCCTTCTATTACTTGGCGATTTTAACGCACACCATTTTCTGAGAGGGTCTGTGACTCCCATGGCGTTCAGTTGGAAGCATTTTTTGCTTCTCTGCCTCTCCGTGTTTTAAATACGGGTACTCCTACGCATTTTGATCCTCGAAATCATTCTTTCTCCTGCATCGATCTTTCCATCTGCTCTTCCTCAACTGTCCTTGACTTCACCTGGTCTGTCCTCCCGGACTTACGTGACAGCGATCATTTCCCAATCATCCTTAAGTCCAATTCATATTTTCCACCTCCTCGTAGCCCCCACTGGCAATTTGACCGTGCAAAATGGGACCTTTACGCACATCTTACTGCCTTTCATGAGGTTTCTTCCTCGTCCTCCATTGATGAGGTTTTACATCTCTTTTCGTCCTCCATCTTCACAGCGGCTTCACATTCTATCCCCCAAACCTCGGGCAAGCATCCTCAGAAGTGTGTGCCTTGATGGTCTCCTGCTTGTGCTCGGGCAGTACGTTTGAAACGCGCTGCATGGGGCAGGTATCGGTATAACAGAACCACAGAGAGACTCCTTGATTTTAAGCAGAAGAGAATAATTGCTCGCCGTGTCATACGTGATGCTAAACGCACTTGCTGGCGAGATTACATTTCTACTGTCACTTCGGCTTCCTCAATGAGTGCAGTCTGGAAGAAAGTGCGGAAATTGAGTGGTAAATTCTCCCCCGATCCGACTCCTGTTCTTCAGGTTGCCGGTGTCGATATAGCACACCCTCTTGCCGTTGTCACTGAAATTGGTAATCATCTGGTCCACATTTCTCAGGGGCTCCATCTATGCCCCTCGTTCCTTTCTTCTAAGTCTGCCAGAGAGTTAAAGCCCTTAGATTTTTCTTCTCTCAGAGAAGAATCTTATAATGTGCCTTTTACCCTTCAAGAACTGGAGGCAACACTCTCTTCTTGCAGATCATCGGCAGCTGGGCTAGACGGCATACATATTCGTATGCTACAGCATTTACATCAGTCTGCTCTTACTGTCCTCTTACGACTCTTTAATCTTATATGGTCGCAAGGAGTTCTTCCCCAGCTGTGGAAGTCTGCTATTGTTCTCCCTTTTCGCAAACTGGGTACTACGGGACGTGATAATTCCCACTACCGTCCCATCGCTCTTACCAGTGCAGTTTGCAAGGTGATGGAACGTCTAGTTAATAGACGTTTGATGTGGTATTTAGAGACTCAAAATAGTCTCTCCCCTAGTCAATATGGCTTTCATAAGGGCCGTTCTACCATTGACCCCTTACTGTGCTTGGATACGTATATTCGAAATGCCTTTGCTAATAACCACTCTGTTATCGCCATCTTTTTCGACCTGGAGAAGGCTTATGACATAACGTGGATGTATAATATTTTGGACCAGGCCCATTCCTTAGGCCTCCGAGGCAAACTACCATTTTTCCTTAAGGCCTTCTTAACTGAAAGACATTTCCGTGTCCGAGTTGGTAATGAGCTTTCCCCGGAATTTGTCCATTCTTTCTGCTTGCTATAAATAATCTGGCATCTGTTCTCCCATCAAATATTTGGTCATCCCTCTATGTGGATGACTTTGCTATAGCTTGTGCAGGTGCTGACTGCCACCTCATTGCAGTTTCGCTCCAGCATGCCATCAACCGGGTTTCCGATTGGGTTTAAATTTTCTAGTGGCAAAACTCATCAAATTAAGTTTACTAGACGTTCAGTGGTCTCTGATCATCCGTTGTACCTATACGTGATACAGTCAGGTTTCTCGGCCTCCTGTTTGACCGTCGATTTTCCTGGAAACTTCACATTACCTCTCTGAAGGCAACTTGTCATAACCGGCTGAACCTCCTAAAAACCCTCGCACATCTTTCATGGGGGGCTGATCGTAGCACTCTCCTCCGCCTGCATTCAGCCCTAATTTTATCGAAACTCGATTATGGTGACCAGATATATTCGGCGGCCTCCACTGCTACTCTTTCTAGCCTTAATCCCATATATCACCAGGGATTGCATTTATGCCTTGGTGCATTTCGTTCTTCCCCGGTTGAGAGCCTCTATGTAGAAGCGAACATTCCATCCTTGTCCGATCGTCGTGATGCACATTGCATTCGCTATTATGTTCGCTTTTATGACCTCCACAATCCTTCCATGTATAGGATTGTCACAGATGTTAGTAGGCGCTCTTTATTTGTCCGTCGCCCCTGTTTACTTTGTCCCTTTTCCCTTCGTCTACATTCACTCTTGTCTTCCCTTCAGCTACCACCTTTATACGTTCATGTGACATCTCCCTTTCCCCTACCCCCTTGGGAAGTTCCTGCTGTCCGTGTCTGTTCTATTCCTCTACCTTACACGAAAGCCCAACTACCTACGGCGGCTTCTCGCTCTTTTTTTCTAGACCACTTCCGTTCTCATTCCCATGCCATCGCAGTATACACCGATGGTTCAAAGTCATCTGATGGTGTCGGATTCGCAGCAGTCTTCCCAAACAGCGTCGTACGAGGGCATCTGTTACCCTCGGCTAGCATCTTTACAGCTGAATTGTATGCCATTCTTGTGGCACTTATCCGTATAGCATCTATGCCTGTGTCACCATTTGTGGTCGTTTCAGACTTCCTTAGTGCTTTACAGGCTATCTGTAAAATTGGTACACCTCACCTCCTAGTTCTTCGTATCCAACTTTGGTTATGCCGTATCTTTAGCAAACATGACCTTCCAGTTTCATAGAGGTGTTCCTTTCACGGACTATTTTGTGGTCATTGCTACCCAATTTTGCACCCGTTGGCAACAACGCTGGTCTGACCTGCTAAATAACAAACTTCATTCTATTAAACCGAGTATAGGTTTCTGGCCTTCTTCTTGTCACCAATGTCGAGGTTGGGAGACTACTCTCTCCCGTCTTCGCATCGGCCACACTCGTCTTACTCACAGGTATCTCATGGAGAGGCTCCCTGCCCCTCTCTGTGAGCATTGTCAGGTTCCAGTGTCTGTTCGACATATTCTATTGGACTGCCCACTTTATCAACGTGCACGCAGAATTTACCTCAACGGCATCTTCGCTCTGCGGCCCTTTCTTTACCTTCCCTTCTTGCAGATGGACCCTCCTTTAATCCTGACTCTCTCATTGACTTTTTAACAGAAAATGACTTACTACACAAACTCTGAAGATTATACCTCTAGCACCTCCCTCAGTCCCTTCTACATCGATCTCTTGCTACCCTCTATCCCTGCACTATCCACTGCCCTGCTGCACTTCATACCCTACTAATCATCTCTCTCCCATTTGCAACCCATTCTCCCTGCATCCTGTCCTGCCCAGCCGCGCTGTATAACCCCTGTGGTTTAACGCTTCTTTTTTATTATAATAATAATAATGCTGCACGGTCTGGAAAGGGTTTTTATGGTTACGGTCAACCATAAGATTTATTATCCGTTCTCCCCTGTCCCTCGCGTAGCTTACGCGAACACTAAAAAAAAAAGATATTTTATCGATTTGACCCCCCTTCCCCCAAGTACTCGGGTATTCGCGCGTTTGGGTGATCTCGGTTTAATTTCAAGCCATTTGTAAGAAAGAAGCCCATGACTCTTGGCTTCAAAAGTTGCCTTGGAACTTGATGCCAATTTGCCGGAAAATGCTTAGAAATAAAGGTTCTGAAGATAAGCATGTACAAACTATGCTATTTGCTCTTAAGTGTCTGCACACTGTAGGCAAAGCATAATAGTCTTACCATCTTATGAACGAGAGATTGTAATAACTCACTACAATGGATAGATTACAAATTTTTTCATGGAACATTGCTTCTATTAGGAAGCGGTTGCCTGACTTACATCATATTAGTGCAACCAAGAATATTGATGTCATCTGTTTGCAGGAATGTAGACTGAAAGAAGGAGTACCTCCACCAAAGCTGTCTGGATATGCAGCTTATAACTTAAGGTCAACAGACTGTTTACCTGGAGTCTACCTGGAGAGAATTCCAGGGGTCAACGCCACCGCGGCCCGGTCTGTGACCAGGCCTCCTGTTGGACCAGAGCCTGATCAACCAGGCTGTTACTGCTGGCCGCACGCAGTCCAACGTACGAACCACAGCCCAGCTGATCAGGTACCGACTTTAGGTGCCTGTCCAGTGCCTGCTTGAAGACAGCCAGGGGTTTGTTGGTAATTCCCCTGATGTATGCTGGGAGGCAGTTGAACAATCTTGGGCCCCTCACACTTATTGTGTTGTCCCTCAACGTGCTAGTGGCACCCCTGCTCTTCATTGGGGGGATGTTACATCGCCTGCCGAGTCTTTTGCTTTCGTAGGGAGTGATTTTTGTGTGTAAGTTTGGTACTAAGCCCTCGAGAATTTTCCATGTGTATATAATAATGTATCTCTCCCGCCTGCGTTCTAGAGAGTACAGGTTTAGGAACTTAAGCGTCCCAGTAGTTGAGGTGGTTTATCGCACTTATGCGTGCGGTGAAGGTTCTCTGCACATTTTCAAGGTCAGCAATTTCACCTGCCTTGAAAGGTGCAGTTAGTGTGCAGCAATATTCCAGCCTAGATAGAACAAGCGATCTGTAAAGTGTCAACATGGGCTTGGCATCCCTGGTTTTGAAGGTTCTCATTATCCATCCTGTCATTTTTCGAGCAGATGCAATTGCTACATTATGGTCCTTGAAGGTGAGATCCTCTGACATGATCACTCCCAGGTCTTTGACATTAGTTTTTCGCTCTATTTTGTGGTTGGAATTAGTTTTGTACTCCGATGAGATTTTAATTTCTTCACGTTTTCCGTATCTGAGTAATTGAAATTTCTCATCATTGAACTTCATATTGTTTTCTGCAGCCCATTTAAAGATTTGGTTTATGTCTGCTTGGATTCTTGCAGTGTCTTCAACGGTGGACACTGCCATACAGATTCGGGTGTCCGAATCTGTGGCTTATATCCCTGTCAATGTCTGATATGAGGATGAGGAATAGGATGGGAGCAAGTACTGTGCCTTGTGGAACAGAGCTTTTCACAGTAGCTGCCTCAGACTTTACTCTGCTGACTACTACTCTTTGTGTTCTACATGTTAGAAATTATAGATCCATCTACCAACTTTTCCTGTTATTCCTTTATCACGCATTTTGTGTGCTATTACACCATGGTCACACTTGTCAAAGGCTTTTGCAAAATCTGTGTATATAACATCTGCATTCTGTTTATCTTCTAGAGCATCCAGGACCTTGTCGTAGTGGTCCAGTAGTTGGGACAGACAGGAGCGGCCTGCTCTAAACCCATGCTGTCCTGGGTTGCGCAACTGATGGGTATCAAGATGGGTGGCGTTCTTGCTTCTTAGAACCCTGTTGTGTGATGTATGTCAGAAAGAACTTGCCACATTCACTCCTTACCTGCAGAGTCGAGTAAACATGCAGTATCATGGTGTCAGAGTATACGCAGGCGATTTTTCCATAAACATTTTTAATCTTTATGCCCCAAGCAAACAGCTTCGACCTGATGCTTTACCAGATCGCATCAATAGTGAACCTACCCTCATACTTGGAGACTTTAATACCAGTTTTTAGTTTGATATCTTTATTATGCACCCATACCCATCCTGTGGG
>WNWK01040296.1:0-17044 GCA_009830355.1 Cherax destructor | reverse complement strand
ATAAGAACATAAGAAAGGAGGAACACTGCAGCAGGCCTGTTGGCCCATACTAGGCAGGTCCTTCACAATCCATCCCACTAACAGAATATTTGCTCAACCCAATTTTCAAGCTACCCAAGAAATAAGCTTTGACAATTCTACCCACTCATGCGAGTCCCACTCAAATCCAACCCCTCTCACTCATGAATTTATCCAACCTAAATTTGAAACTACCCAAGGTCCTAGCTTCAATAACCCTACTAGGCAGACTGTTCCACTCATCAACTACCCTATTTCCAAACCAATACTTTCCTATATCCTTTCTAAATCTAAACTTATCTAACTTGAATCCATTATTGCGGGTCTCTCTTGGAGAGATACCCTCAAGACCTTATTTATATCCCCTTTGTTAATACTCCATTTTCCACTTGTATACCTCGATCATGTCTCCTCATTCTACGTCTTACAAGTGAATGTAATTTTAGGGTCTTCAATCTTTCTTCGTAAGGAAGATTTCTAATGCTATGTATTAATTTAGTCATTCTACGCTGAATGTTTTCTAACGAATTTATGTCCATTCTGTAATATGGAGACCAGAACTGAGCTGCGTAATCTAGGTGAGGCCTTACTAATGATGTATAAAGCTGTAATATAACCTCTGACTTCTGTTGCTAACACTTCTGATATAAATCCCAGTAATCTATTTGCCTTATTACGTACGCTTAGGCATTGCTGTCTTGGTTTAAGGTTGCTGCTTACCATCACCCCAAGTCCTTCTCGCAATCTGTATGGCTAAGTTCTACGTTATTTAACTTATAAGTGCTTGGGTTATGGACACTCCCGAGCTTCAGAACCTTGCATTTATCTACATTGAACTGCATCTGCCACTTTTCTGACCACGAATTAAGTTTGTCTAAATCTTCCTGAAGTTCTATGACATCTATGTTTGAATCAATTATCCTACCTATCTTCGTGTCGTCGGCGAATTTGCTCATATCACTAGTAATTCCCTCATCAAGGTCATTGATATATTATAAATAACAATGGGCCTAAGACTGATCCCTGTGGAACACCACTTGTTACAAGTCCCCATTCGGATTTAACCCCATTTATGCACACTCTCTGCTTCCTATTGGTGAGCCATGACTGATCCATGACAGCACTTTTCCCCAATGCCATGAGCTGCCACTTTCTTTAACAGTCTCTGGTGCGTACTCTATCAAAAGCCTTACTAAAGTCTAAATAAACAATATCGAATTCTTTATCGTGATCAACAGCCTCAAAAGCTTTACTGAAGAAGGTTAATAAATTAGATAGGCAGGAACGGCCCTCGTGAATCCATGCTGGGTATCATTAATCAAATTATGGTTATCTAGATGGCTTCTAATAATATCAGCTATAATTGACTCTAGTAATTTGCCTACAATTGAGGTCAGGCTTATTAGCGGTAGTTTGACGGTAGTGACTTGTCCCCTGCTTTAAAAATAGGAATTACATTAGCCATCTTCCACATATCAGACACTACACCTGTTTGAAGAGATAAATTAAAATGTTAGATATTGGTTCACAGAGTTCCATTTTGCATTCCTTAAGAACCCTTGCAAAAGCTCATCAGGACCCGCGATTTATTTTGTTTCAGTCGGTCCAGCTGTTTCATAATCATTTCGCTAGTGACTGTGATATTACATAATTTATCTTCTTCTGGGCCTCTGTAAAAATTAATTACTGGATATTATTAATGTCTTCCTGTGTGAAAACCGAGAGAAAATAATTATTAAAAATAGAGCACATATCATTCTCCTTGTCAGTAAGATGCCCAAAGTTATTTTTAAGGGACCTATCTTATCCCTAACTTTTGTTCTATAAACCTGGAAAAACTTTTGGGTTAGTTTTTGAATCCTAGCAACTTTAATTTCATAGTCCCGTTTAGATTTTCTTATTCCCTTTTAACGTCCTCTTAATGTCAGTATACTGATTTATAAGATGACCTCACCTCTTTTATGCGCCTATAAATTCCTTTCTTCTGCCCTAAAAGATATTTGAGCCTATTATTCATCCATTTTGGGTCATTTCTACTTGATCTAATTTCTTTATACGGGATAAATGTTCTTTGGGCAGCCTGTATAGTGTTAAGAAAACTGTCATATTGATACTCTCTTCTTCACCCCAGTCCACAGTTGATAAGTGTTCTCTAAGTCCATTATAATCTGCTAAGCGAAAATCTGGGACCATTACTGAATTATCCCTACTATCATACATCCATTCAATGCTAAAGGTAATTGACTTGTGGTCGCTTGAGCCGAGTTCCTCTGTAATTCTAAATTATTAACAAGGGTTTCTTGCTTGCCAGAACCAAGTCAAGTAGGTTATTTCCCTTGTAGGTTCTGTTACAAACTGCTTCAAAAGCAATCCTGAACTACTTCTAAAAAGTCGTTAGATTCTAAATTCCCTGTCATGAAATTCCAATCAATCTGACTAAAGTTAAAGTCCCCTAGAATTACTACGTTATCGTGTCTTGTGGCCTTAACAATTTCCTCCCAAAGTAGTCTCCCTTGTTCCTATCTAAGTTTGGAGGACGGTAAATCACGCCTAAAATCAATTTTTCACACCCTCTGAAAATTCTATCCAGACAGACTCTGTATGTGTTAATTCAGACTTTATACCCGTTTTTATGCAACAATTTAAATGATCACGGACATAGAGTGCCACCCCACCCCTTTCCCGATACTTCTGTCTACTTGGAACAATTTAAAACCCTGAATGTGACATTCGGCAGGCAAGTCCCGATTTTTCATATTAAACCATGTCTCAGTTATTGCAAAACATCAATATTACCCGTACTTGCAACTAATCTCAACTCGTCCATCTTATTCCTAGCACTACGACTATTGGTGTAATATATATTTAGAGACCCTCCTTTCTCTTTACCCTTCCTGCTCATCTCTGTTTTTCCACTATACCTATTACTGTCCTTGTCATCTAGTGTCACTAGCTTTCCACTGTCCACCTTATTCTGCCTATTACTAGTTCTCCTACAACTTATAATATTACTACACTGGGACTTCTCTGTTTTCCCCCAAAACCCATACCACTAACTATTTCTAGTTTAAAGCCCTAACAGCTCCCTCCACTGCAGTTGCCAGTGCCCCACCCCAGACCTGGATAAGTGAACCCCATCCCTGGCATACATGTCATTTCTGCCATAGAAGAGGTCCCAGTTGTCAATGAATGTTACTGAATTTTCCTTACAGTATTTGTCCAGCCAGCAATTGACACCAATTGCCCTGGACAGCCATTCATTTCCAACTCCTCCTTGGCAAAATACCACATATGACAGGGTTCCCACCCTTCTTCCTAATTATGTCTATTGCTGACCTAAACCTGCTAGTCAGGTCCTCACTCCTACGTCTGCCAACATCGTTGCCTCCAGCACTGAGACAGATAATAGGATTGCTCCCATTACCTCTCATGATGTCGTCCAGACGGCTAACAATATCCTCCATCCCAGCCCCAGGAAAGCAAACCTCTGTCTCCTACTCCTATCAATCAAACAGAAAGCCCTATCCATGTACCTAACCTGACTGTCCCCAACAACAACAATGTTTTTACCTTCCTTTGTGTCTTTCGTCGTGACGCTCCCAGAAGTCGACTCACATTCATCGGGTAGCACGGAGAATGGGTTCGATGTTTCCACAACATTCTCCTGGGTCTTCGTTGTTTCTACCTCTCCACCCGTCCTCTTGAGCCTTAACTTTGTCCCATGCGTTTTAGCCACTGTCCAGGTTCCTTTCCTGGCTTGAGGATTCTCAACAGGAGGATTACTACGAATCCTCTTGTTTTCCTCAGTCAGTCGCTGTATCTCAAGCTTAGCTACCCTCAGTTCTTCCTTCAGCTGCTGGTAGAGTAGCTCAAGAGAGGACATCTTCTTCAGATTGACAGAGAGCACACAAGACACGTCTTCACTGAGTTAAGTCAGGTCCACCACTGAGATTTAGAAAGGTCATAGGCAAGTACTGGTTTTCGAACAGAGTTGTAGATGCGTGGAACAATCTTCCGAGTAGGGTGATAGAGGCTAGGACCTTGGGTGGCTTTAAAAAGAGATTGGACAAATATATGAGTGGGAGGGGCTGGGTTTGATTAGTGTCGTGAGTACAGGAGTAAATTCTTAGGTAGTGGTGGTTTTGATAAGGACCTGCCTTGTATGGGCCAGTAGGCCTTCTGCAGTGTTCCTCCATTCTTATGTTCTTAATGGTACACTGCAGGTCCTTTAAGTCACACAATGTTTTAACTATCACACTACTTTTAAAACTGTCACATGCAGCTTTCTCCACCTGACCCAGCATTCTCCACCTGACTGTACCCTATATATATCTCGATAAAGCCCACTGCGTGGGCGAAACGTTGTCAATAAAGGTTCACATTATACTGCTTATGTGTTTATTTTTCCATTGTCAGTAAGATGCCCAGAGTTATTTTTAAGGGGGCTTTTCTTATCTCTAACTTTTGTTCTATAAACCTGGAAAAAACTTTTTGGGTTAGTTTTTGAATTCCTAGCAACTTTAATTTCATAGTCCCGTTTAGCTCTTCTTATCCCCTTCTTAACGTCCCTCTTAATGTCAGTATACTGATTTATAAGATGACCCTCACCTCTTTTGATGTATCTTTTAACATAAGAACATAAGAATGGAGGAACACTGCAGAAGGCCTACTGGCCCATACAAGGCAGGTCCATATCAAAACCACCACTACCTAAGAATTTATTCCCGTACTCACGACACCAATCAAACCCAGCCCCTCCCACTTATATATTTGTCCAATCTCTTTTTAAAGCCACCCAAGGTCCTAGCCTCTATCACAGTACTCGGAAGATTGTTCCACGCATCTACAACTAACATAACATTATATTGGATTATATTGGACTTAGGGAACACCTGTCTAATCTCGACTGGGGTAATCTAGCTAACGATTACGATGGGATCTGCGTTTATGATTTTTTTAATAATGTACAACGTGCACAGAGTATGTTTATTCCCCAGAGAGAATTTAGGTCAAATAATAACGATCCCAAATGGATTAACAGGAGGCTAAAACATCTATTAGGGGAGAAAAGAGGAATTTATAGGCGCATCAAAAGAGGAGATGTTAACCTTATTGACCAATATGTTCAGTTGAAAAGAGAAGTAAAAAAAAGGGGATTAAAGACTAATCCAAAAGGGTTCTTTCAAGTGTACAGGACGAAGGTGAGGGAAAAGGTAGGACCTCTGAAAATTGGGAATGGACAGCTGACGGATAACGAACTGGAAATGTGTTCTCTATTTAATGACTATTTTTTGCCAGTCTTTACACAAGAAGACGTAAATGAGATTCCAGAAATTAACAATTATTCAGTTCCTGAAGAATTCAAATTAACTAATATTACTGTCACGAGGGATATGGTTATCAAACAGATAGGGTAGTTGATGAGTGGAACAGTCTGCCTAGTAGGGTTATTGAAGCTAGGACCTTGGGTAGTTTCAAATTTAGGTTGGATAAATTCATGAGTGAGAGGGGTTGGATTTGAGTGGGACTCGCGCATGAGTGGGTAGAATTGTCAAAGCTTATTTCTTGGGTAGCATTGAAAATTGGGTTGAGCAAATATTCTGTTAGTGGGACGGATTGTGAAGGACCTGCCTAGTATGGGCCAACAGGCCTGCTGCAGTGTTCCTCCTTTCTTATGTTCTTCTTATAGATAAACTGAAGCAAAATAAGTCCCCAGGACCCGACGAGTTGTTTTCCAGGGTACTTAAAGAATGCAAGATGGAACTTAGTCAGCCATTAACGAATGTGTTTAACACGTCCATCCTAACTGGTGTTGTGCCAGAGATGTGGAAGATGGCTAATGTAGTTCCTATATTCAAATCAGGGGATAAGTCCAGTCCATCAAATTACCGTCCAATAAGCCTCACGTCTATAGTAGGCAAATTATTAGAATCAATTATAGCTGATATTATCAGAAGTCACCTTGAAGAACATAATTTGATTAATGAATCTCAGCATGGGTTTACGAGAGGTCGTTCCTGCCTGACAAATTTACTGACGTTTTTCAATAAAACATTTTAGGCAGTAGACAGTGATAAAGAATATGATATAGTTTACTTGGATTTCAGTAAGGCCTTCGATAGAGTACCTCACAAGAGACTCTTAAGAAAGGTGGCAGCTCATGGTATAGGAGGTAAAGTTCTAGCATGGATAGAGGCATGGCTTACCAATAGAAAGCAGAGAGTTTCCATTAATGGGGTCAAATCTGAATGGGGATTTGTCACCAGTGGCGTTCCACAAGGATCAGTTTTGGGCCCATTGTTGTTCATAATTTACATAAATGACCTTGATGAAGGAATTGCAAGTGACATGAGTAAATTTGCTGATGATACAAAAATAGGCCGTATAATTCATTCTGAGGAGGATACCAATGAACTCCAGGAGGATTTGGATAAATTAATGTCTTGGTCTGAAAAGTGGCAGATGAAGTTCAATGTGGACAAGTGTAAGGTGCTAGTCGTTGGTAATGAAAATATCCCTCGAATTTATAAACTAGGTGAAGTTGAGCTTGATCATACAGAATGTGAAAAGACTTGGGAGTCATGGTAAGCAGAAATCTAAAGCCAAGACAACAGTGCCTAAGTGTGCGCAATAAGGCTAACAGATTACTAGGATTTATTTCAAGAAGTATAAGCAACAGAAGTCCAAAAGTTATTTTACAGCTCTATACATCACTAGTGAGACCTCATTTGGATTATGCAGCTCAGTTTTGGTCTCCTTACTACAGGATGGATATAGATTCATTGGAGAACATACAAAGAAGAATGACTAAAATGATTTACAGTATAAGAAATCTCCGTATGAAGATAGACTTAGAGCATTGAATCTCCACTCTCTGGAGAGACGTAGAATGAGGGGAGATATCATCGAGGTGTACAATGGATGATGTGCATAAACAAAGGAGATATTAATAAAATACTGAGGATATCGAACAAGTAAGAACCAGAAATAACGGATTTAAATTGGATAAATTTAGATTTAGAAAGGACATAGGCAAGTACTGGTTTTCGAACAGAGTTGTAGATGCGTGGAACAATCTTCCGAGTAGGGTGATAGAGGCTAGGACCTTGGGTGGCTTTAAAAGAGATTGGACTAATATATGAGTGGGAGGGGCTGGGTTTGATTAGTGTCGTGAGTACAGGAGTAAATTCTTAGATAGTGGTGGTTTTGATAAGGACCTGCCTTGTATGGGCCAGTAGGCTTCTGCAGTGTTCCTCCATTCTTATGTTCTTATAAGAACATAAGAAAGGAGGAACACTGCAGCAGGCCTGTTGGCCTATACTAGGCAGGTCCTTCACAATCCGTCCCACTAACAGAACACTTGCTCAATCTAATTTTCAATGCTACCCAAGAAATAAGCTTTGATAATTCTATTTACTCATGTGCGATTCCCACTCAAATCCAACCCCTCTCACTCATGAATTTATCCAACCTAAATTTGAAACTACCCAAGGTCCTAGCTTCAATAACCCTACTAGGCAGACTGTTCCACTCATCAACTACCCTATTTCCAAACCAATACTTGCCTATGTCCTTTCTAAATCTAAATTTATCCAATTTAAATCCGTTATTTCTGGTTCTTACTTGATTCGATATCCTCAGTATTTTATTAATATCTCCTTTGTTTATGCTCATCATCCACTTGTACACCTCGATGATATCTCCCCTCATTCTACGTCTCTCCAGAGAGTGGAGATTCAACGCTCTAAGTCTATCTTCATACTGGAGATTTCTTATACTGTAAATCATTAGCCATCTCATTAGTAAGGCCTCACCTAGATTACGCAGCTCAGTTCTGGTCTCCATATTACAGAATGGACATAAATTCGTTAGAAAACATAAGAACATAAGAACATAAGAAAGGAGGAACACTGCAGCAGGCCTGTTGGCCCATACTAGGCAGGTCCTTCACAATCCGTCCCACTAACAGAATATTTGCTCAACCCAATCTTCAATGCTACCCAAGAAATAAGCTTTGACAATTCTACCCACTCATGCGCGAGTCCCACTCAAATCCAACCCCTCTCACTCATGAATTTATCCAACCTAAATTTGAAACTACCCAAGGTCCTAGCTTCAATAACCCTACTAGGCAGACTGTTCCACTCATCAACTACCCTATTTCCAAACCAATACTTTCCTATATCCTTTCTAAATCTAAACTTATCTAGAATGACTAAATTAATACATAGCATTAGAAATCTTCCTTACGAAGAAAGATTGAAGACCCTTAAATTACATTCACTTGTAAGGGGTTGGATTTGAGTGGGACTCGCGCATGAGTGGGTAGAATTGTCAAAGCTTATTTCTTGGGTAGCATTGAAAATTGGGTTGAGCAAATATTCTGTTAGTGGGACGGATTGTGCAGGACCTGCCTAGTATGGGCCAACAGGCCTGCTGCAGTGTTCCTCCTTTCTTATGAAAGACGTAGAATGAGGGGAGACATGATCGAGGTATACAAGTGGAAAATGGGTATTAACAAAGGGGATATAAATAAGGTCTTGAGGGTATCTCTCCAAGAGAGAACCCGCAATAATGGATTCAAGTTAGATAAGTTTAGATTTAGAAAGGATATAGGAAAGTATTGGTTTGGAAATAGGGTAGTTGATGAATGGAACAGTCTGCCTAGTAGGGTTATTGAAGCAAGGACCTTGGGTAGTTTTAAATTTAGGTTGGATAAATTCATGAGTGAAAGGGGTTGGATTTGAGTGGGAATTGCACATGAGTAAATAAAATTATCAAAGCTTATTTTTTGGGTAGCATTGAAAATTAGGTTGAACAAATATTCTGTTGGTGGGATGGAATGTGAAGGACCTGCCTAGAATGGGCCAACAGGCCTGCTGCAGTGTTCCTCCTTTCTTATGTTCTTATGAATCTATATCCATCCTGTAGTAAGGAGACCAAAACTGAGCTGCATAATCCAAATGAGGTCTCACTAGTGATGTATAGAGCTGTAAAATAACTTTTGGACTTCTGTTGCTTATAAGAACATAAGAAAGAACATAAGAAAGGAGGAACACTGCAGCAGGCCTGTTGGCCCATACTAGGCAGGTCCTTCACAATCCGTCCCACTAACAGAATATTTGCTCAACCCAATTTTCAATGCTACCCAAGAAATAAGCTTTGACAATTCTACCCACTCATGCGCGAGTCCCACTCAAACATAAGAAACATAAGAAAGGAGGAACACTGCAGCAGGCCTGTTGGCCCATACTAGGCAGGTCCTTCACAATCCATTCTACTAACAGAATAATTGCCCAACCTAATTTTCAATTCTACCCAAGAAATAAGCTTTGATGATTCTATTAACTCAAGTGCGAGTCCCACTCAAATCCAACCCCTCTCACTCATAAGAACATAAGAAAAGATGATGGATGATGGGCATAAACAAAGGAGATATTAATAAAATACTGAGGATATCGAACCAAGTAAGAACGAGAAATAACGGATTTAAATTGGATAAATTCAGATTTAGAAAGGACATAGGCAAGTACTGGTTTTCGAACAGAGTTGTAGATGCGTGGAACAATCTTCCGAGTAGGGTGATAGAGGCTAGGACCTTGGGTGGCTTTAAAAAGAGATTGGACAAATATATGAGTGGGAGGGGCTGGGTTTGATTAGTGTCGTGAGTACAGGAGTAAATTCTTAGGTAGTGGTGGTTTTGATAAGGACCTGCCTTGTATGGGCCAGTAGGCCTTCTGCAGTGTTCCTCCATTCTTATGTTCTTATGAACACTGCAGCAGGCCTGTTGGACCATACTAGGCAAGTCATTCACAATCCGTCCCACTAACAGAACACTTGTTCAACCCAATTTTCAATGCTACCCAAGAAATAAGCTTTGACAACTCCATTCACACATGTGCGAGTCCCACTCAAATCCAACCCCTCTCACTCATGAATTTATCCAACCTAAATTTGAAACTACCCAAGGTCCTAGCTTCAATAACCCTATTAGGCAGACTGTTCCACTCATCAACTACCCTATTTCCAAACCAATACTTTCCTATATCCTTTCTAAATCTAAACTTATCTAACTTGAATCCATTATAATCTGCTAGGCGAAAGTCTGGGACTGTTACTGAATTATCCCTACTATCATACATCCATTCAATGATAAAGATAATTGACTTGTGGTCGCTTGAACATAAGAACATAAGAAAGGAGGAACACTGCAGCAGGCCTGTTGGCCCATTCTAGGCAGGTCCTTCACAATCCGTCCCACTAACAGAATATTTGCTCAACCCAATTTTCAATGCTACCCAAGAAATAAGCTTTGACAATTCTACCCACTCATGCGCGAGTCCCACTCAAATCCAACCCCTCTCACTCATGAATTTATCCAACCTAAATTTGAAACTACCCAAGGTCCTAGCTTCAATAACCTACTAGGCAGACTGTTCCACTCATCAACTACCCTATTTCCAAACCAATACTTGCCTATGTCCTTTCTAAATCTAAATTTATCCAATTTAAATCCGTTATTTCTGGTTCTTACTTGGTTCGATATCCTCAGTATTTTATTAATATCTCCTTTGTTTATGCTCATCATCCACTTGTACACCTCGATGATATCTCCCCTCATTCTACGTCTCTCCAGAGAGTGGAGATTCAACGCTCTAAGTCTATCTTCATACTGGAGATTTCTTATACTGTAAATCATTTTAGTCATTCTTCTTTGTATGTTCTCCAATGAATCTATATCCATCCTGTAGTAAGGAGACCAAAACTGAGCTGCATAATCCAAATGAGGTCTCACTAGTGATGTATAGAGCTGTAAAATAACTTTTGGACTTCTGTTGCTTATAAGAACATAAGAAAGAACATAAGAAAGGAGGAACACTGCAGCAGGCCTGTTGGCCCATACTAGGCAGGTCCTTCACAATCCATTCTACTAACAGAATAATTGCCCAACCTAATTGTCAATTCTACCCAAGAAATAAGCTTTGATGATTCTATTAACTCAAGTGCGAGTCCCACTCAAATCCAACCCCTCTCACTCATAAGAACATAAGAAAAGATGATGGATTGAATGATTGAATGACTAAATTAATACATAGCATTAGAAATCTTCCTTACGAAGAAAGATTGAAGACCCTAAAATTACATTCACTTGTAAGACGTAGAATGAGGAGACATGATCGAGGTATACAAGTGGAAAATGGGTATTAACAAGGGATATAAATAAGGTCTTGAGGATATCTCTCCAAGAGACCTGAATAATGGTTCTATAAGTTTAGATTAGAAAGATAGGAAGTATTGGTTTGGAAATGGTGTTGATGATGAACAGTCTGCCTAGTAGGTTATTGACTAGACCTTGGGAGTTTCAAATTTAGGTTGGATAAATTCATGAGTGAGAGGTTGAGAGTGGACTCGCATGAGTGGGAAATTGTCAAGCTTGTTTCGGTAGCATTGAAAATGTGAGCAAATGTTCTGTTGGTGGGACGTTGTAAGGACCTGCTATATGGGCCAACAGCCTGCTGCAGTGTTCTCCTTTCTTATGTTCTTATGTTCTTATAAACAAAGGAGATATTAATAAAATACTGAGGATATCGAACCAAGTAAGAACGAGAAATAACGGATTTAAATTGGATAAATTCAGATTTAGAAAGGACATAGGCAAGTACTGGTTTTCGAACAGAGTTGTAGATGCGTGGAACAATCTTCCGAGTAGGGTGATAGAGGCTAGGACCTTGGGTGGCTTTAAAAAGAGATTGGACAAATATATGAGTGGGAGGGGCTGGGTTTGATTAGTGTCGTGAGTACAGGAGTAAATTCTTAGGTAGTGGTGGTTTTGATAAGGACCTGCCTTGTATGGGCCAGTAGGCCTTCTGCAGTGTTCCTCCATTCTTATGTTCTTATGAACACTGCAGCAGGCCTGTTGGCCATACTAGGCAAGTCCTTCACAATCCGTCCCACTAACAGAACACTTGTTCAACCCAATTTTCAATGCTACCCAAGAAATAAGCTTTGACAACTCCATTCACACATGTGCGAGTCCCACTCAAATCCAACCCTCTCACTCATGAATTTATCCAACCTAAATTTGAAACTACCCAAGGTCCTAGCTTCAATAACCCTATTAGGCAGACTGTTCCACTCATCAACTACCCTATTTCCAAACCAATACTTTCCTATATCCTTTCTAAATCTAAACTTATCTAACTTGAATCCATTATAATCTGCTAGGCGAAAGTCTGGGACTGTTACTGAATTATCCCTACTATCATACATCCATTCAATGATAAAGATAATTGACTTGTGGTCGCTTGAACATAAGAACATAGAAAGGAGGAACACTGCAGCAGCCTGTGCCCATTCTAGGCAGGTCCTTCACAATCCGTCCCACTAACAGAATATTTGCTCAACCCAATTTCAATGCTACCCAAGAAATAAGCTTTGACAATTCTACCCACTCATGCGAGTCCCACTCAAATCCAACCCTCTCACTCATGAATTTATCCAACCTAAATTTGAAACTACCCAGGTCCTAGCTTCAATAACCCTCTAGGCAGACTGTTCCACTCATCAACACCTATTTCCAAACCAATACTTTCCTATATCCTTTCTAAATCTAAACTTATCTAGAATGACTAAATTAATACATAGCATTAGAAATCTTCCTTACGAAGAAAGATTGAAGACCCTTAAATTACATTCACTTGTAAGACGTAGAATGAGGGAGACATGATCGAGGTATACAAGTGGAAAATGGGTATTAACAAAGGGGATATAAATAAGGTCTTGAGGGTATCTCTCCAAGAGAGAACCCGCAATAATGGATTCAAGTTAGATAAGTTTAGATTTAGAAAGGATATAGGAAAGTATTGGTTTGAAATAGGAGTGATGAATGGAACAGTCTGCCTAGTAGGTTATTGAAGCAAGGACCTTGGGTAGTTTTAAATTTAGGTTGGATAAATTCATGAGTGAAAGGGTTGGATTTGAGTGGGAATTGCACATGAGTAAATAAAATTATCAAAGCTTATTTTTGGGTAGCATTTAAAATTAGGTTGAACAAATATTCTGTTGGTGGATGGAATGTGAAGGACCTGCCTAGAATGGGCCAACAGGCCTGCTGCAGTGTTCCTCCTTTCTTATGTTCTTATGAATCTATATCCATCCTGTAGTAAGGAGACCAAAACTGAGCTGCATAATCCAAATGAGGTCTCACTAGTGATGTATAGAGCTGTAAAATAACTTTTGGACTTCTGTTGCTTATAAGAACATAAGAAAGGAGGAACACTGCAGCAGGCCTGTTGGCCCATACTAGGCAGGTCCTTCACAATCCGTCCCACTAACAGAATATTTGCTCAACCCAATTTTCAATGCTACCCAAGAAATAAGCTTTGACAATTCTACCCACTCATGCATGAGTCCCACTCAAACATAAGAAACATAAGAAAGGAGGAACACTGCAGCAGGCCTGTTGGCCCATACTAGGCAGGTCCTTCACAATCCATTCTACTAACAGAATAATTGCCCAACCTAATTTTCAATTCTACCCAAGAAATAAGCTTTGATGATTCTATTAACTCAAGTGCGAGTCCCACTCAAATCCAACCCCTCTCACTCATAAGAACATAAGAAAAGATGATGGATGATGGGCATAAACAAAGGAGATATTAATAAAATACTGAGGATATCGAACCAAGTAAGAACGAGAAATAACGGATTTAAATTGGATAAATTCAGATTTAGAAAGGACATAGGCAAGTACTGGTTTTCGAACAGAGTTGTAGATGCGTGGAACAATCTTCCGAGTAGGGTGATAGAGGCTAGGACCTTGGGTGGCTTTAAAAAGAGATTGGACAAATATATGAGTGGGAGGGGCTGGGTTTGATTAGTGTCGTGAGTACAGGAGTAAATTCTTAGGTAGTGGTGGTTTTGATAAGGACCTGCCTTGTATGGGCCAGTAGGCCTTCTGCAGTGTTCCTCCATTCTTATGTTCTTATGAACACTGCAGCAGGCCTGTTGGACCATACTAGGCAAGTCCTTCACAATCCGTCCCACTAACAGAACACTTGTTCAACCCAATTTTCAATGCTACCCAAGAAATAAGCTTTGACAACTCCATTCACACATGTGCGAGTCCCACTCAAATCCAACCCTCTCACTCATGAATTTATCCAACCTAAATTTGAAACTACCCAAGGTCCTAGCTTCAATAACCCTATTAGGCAGACTGTTCCACTCATCAACTACCCTATTTCCAAACCAATACTTTCCTATATCCTTTCTAAATCTAAACTTATCTAACTTGAATCCATTATAATCTGCTAGGCGAAAGTCTGGGACTGTTACTGAATTATCCCTACTATCATACATCCATTCAATGATAAAGATAATTGACTTGTGGTCGCTTGAACATAAGAACATAAGAAAGGAGGAACACTGCAGCAGGCCTGTTGGCCCATTCTAGGCAGGTCCTTCACAATCCGTCCCACTAACAGAATATTTGCTCAACCCAATTTTCAATGCTACCCAAGAAATAAGCTTTGACAATTCTACCCACTCATGCGCGAGTCCCACTCAAATCCAACCCCTCTCACTCATGAATTTATCCAACCTAAATTTGAAACTACCCAAGGTCCTAGCTTCAATAACCCTACTAGGCAGACTGTTCCACTCATCAACTACCCTATTTCCAAACCAATACTTGCCTATGTCCTTTCTAAATCTAAATTTATCCAATTTAAATCCGTTATTTCTGGTTCTTACTTGGTTCGATATCCTCAGTATTTTATTAATATCGCCTTTGTTTATGCTCATCATCCACTTGTACACCTCGATGATATCTCCCCTCATTCTACGTCTCTCCAGAGAGTGGAGATTCAACGCTCTAAGTCTATCTTCATACTGGAGATTTCTTATACTGTAAATCATTTTAGTCATTCTTCTTTGTATGTTCTCCAATGAATCTATATCCATCCTGTAGTAAGGAGACCAAAACTGAGCTGCATAATCCAAATGAGGTCTCACTAGTGATGTATAGAGCTGTAAAATAACTTTTGGACTTCTGTTGCTTATAAGAACATAAGAAAGAACATAAGAAAGGAGGAACACTGCAGCAGGCCTGTTGGCCCATACTAGGCAGGTCCTTCACAATCCATTCTACTAACAGAATAATTGCCCAACCTAATTGTCAATTCTACCCAAGAAATAAGCTTTGATGATTCTATTAACTCAAGTGCGAGTCCCACTCAAATCCAACCCCTCTCACTCATAAGAACATAAGAAAAGATGATGGATGATGGGCATAAACAAAGGAGATATTAATAAAATACTGAGGATATCGAACCAAGTAAGAACGAGAAATAACGGATTTAAATTGGATAAATTCAGATTTAGAAAGGACATAGGCAAGTACTGGTTTTCGAACAGAGTTGTAGATGCGTGGAACAATCTTCCGAGTAGGGTGATAGAGGCTAGGACCTTGGGTGGCTTTAAAAAGAGATAGGACAAATATATGAGTGGGAGGGGCTGGGTTTGATTAGTGTCGTGAGTACAGGAGTAAATTCTTAGGTAGTGGTGGTTTTGATAAGGACCTGCCTTGTATGGGCCAGTAGGCCTTCTGCAGTGTTCCTCCATTCTTATGTTCTTATGAACACTGCAGCAGGCCTGTTGGCCCATACTAGGCAAGTCCTTCACAATCCGTCCCACTAACAGAACACTTGTTCAACCCAATTTTCAATGCTACCCAAGAAATAAGCTTTGACAACTCCATTCACACATGTGCGAGTCCCACTCAAATCCAACCCCTCTCACTCATGAATTTATCCAACCTAAATTTGAAACTACCCAAGGTCCTAGCTTCAATAACCCTATTAGGCAGACTGTTCCACTCATCAACTACCCTATTTCCAAACCAATACTTTCCTATATCCTTTCTAAATCTAAACTTATCTAACTTGAATCCATTATTGCGGGTTCTCTCTTGGAGAGATATCATGGAAATAAATGGTATAAAATACCGACACAATGGAAAAATAAACACATAAGCAGTATAATGTGATCCTTTATTGACAACGTTTCGCCCACGCAGTGGGCTTTATCGAGTCACAGACAGATCTACCTGGAAAATGAGAAACATGGAGATATATATAGGGTACAGTCAGGTGGAGAATGCTGGGTCAGGTGGAGAAAGCTGCATGTGAGTCTTAAAAGTAGTGTGATAGTTAAAAACATAGTGTGACGTAAAGGACCTGCAGTGTACCATTCTTGAGTTCTAGGTGGGATAGCGTTGAAGAAGTTTCTTGGCAATAGGTTCAGCTATGTTTTCGAAACATCCAGAGACCTACAAACACGCATTTCAGAACACCAGTACGCAGGCAGATCTGACGACTCAAGAAATGCCTGTGTTCAACACCGAAATTTACACAACCATTTAATCAACTACAGAAACGCAAGACTCATCGCCAGAGAAGACAACACGCAATACCGAAGAATCCTAGAATCATCACTCATCTGTATATCCAACAACTTCAACCAGAACAACGGCTTCTACAACATAGCTGAACCTATTGCCAAGAAACTTCTTCAACGCTATCCCACCTAGAACTCAAGAATGGTACACTGCAGGTCCTTTAAGTCACACTATGTTTTTAACTATCACACTACTTTTAAGACTCACATGCAGCTTTCTCCACCTGACCCAGCATTCTCCATCTGACCCAGCATTCTCCACCTGACTGTACCCTATATATATCTCAATGTTTCTCATTTTCCAGGTAGATCTGTCTGTGACTCGATAAAGCCCACTGCGTGGGCGAAACGTTGTCAATAAAGGATCACATTATACTGCTTATGTGTTTATTTTTCCATGGAGAGATATCCTCAAGACCTTATTTATATCCACTTGTATACCTCGATCATGTCTCCCCTCATTCTACGTCTTACAAGTGAATGTAATTTTAGGGTCTTCAATCTTTCTTCGTAAGGAAGATTTCTAATGCTATGTATTAATTTAGTCATTCTACGCTGAATGTTTTCT
>WNWK01040295.1:0-17044 GCA_009830355.1 Cherax destructor | reverse complement strand
ACAGTCAACCCCAGTTAGCGATATTAATCCGTTCCAGAGGGCTTATCGGTAACCGAAAATATCGTTATCCGATTCTATTTTCCCATAAGAAATAATGGAAATAAAATTAATCCTTTCCAGACTTCCAAAAGTAGTAAAATAAAATATTTTTTTACAACATAAGACATGCATTTACACATAAGTTTAATGAGAAATAAAGAAATAATAGTACAATAACATGTCACTTACATTTATTGAAGAGTTGTTGATGTGGAAGACGGGAGGAGGGGAAAGGATGGAGTAGTATGCTAGTGTTTGGAAGGGAAATCCTTCCATTAACACTGCAGGTGGCAAGTTCTTTTCTGGGGTTACTGGCCTTTTCTTTAATGCCACTAGGACCAGGTTGAGAGTCACTGGACCCACTCTAACCAAAATCTGTCCAGGGAGCTCTGTGTCTCGCAATTCTTTAAAACATCCTGAAATAGGACACCACAGTGTCATTGTACAGGTTGCCAGCATGGCCTGCAACAGCTTGGTTAGGGTGATATTCATCCATAAAGCCTTGCACCCTGCTCCTACATTCCACAAATCCCCTTAATCACTGAAGAAGGCACCTTCTTCCATCTCTGTTCCTCCTCCTCCTCCTCCTAACCATTTTCCTGACCTGTGGTCTGTTGTTGCTGTTGCTGTTGAAGCTCTTGCAGATCTTCAGTGGTTATTTCTTCTTTGTGCTCCTCCCACCAACTCTTCCACATCCTCACCACTCACCTCCAATCCCATGGACTTGCCCAGTTCCACAATTTCTTGCACAACAGGCTCAGGCTCAGGTTCTGAGGCTCAGCCCCAAAACCACAGTCTGGCCACAATTTTCTCCAGGCAGAGTTCAAAGTCCTGGTAGTCACTCACCCCAAGCCTTACCTATAAGGTGTACACAGTGCAGGATATGGAAATGATTTTTCCAAAACTCTTTTAGGGTCATATTCATGTCTGTGGTCACATCAAAACACTTTTGAAACATTGCTTTGGTGTAGAGTTTTTTAAAGTTGCAAATGACCTGCTGGTCCATGGGCTGAAGGAGAGGAGTGGTATTAGGGGGCAAGAACTTCACTTTGATGAACTTAAAGTCCTCCACAATTTTCTCTGCCAAGTCTGGAGGATGACAAGGACCATTGTCCATTATCAGGAGGCACTTAAGTGGCAAATTATTTTTCTTTAGACATTTCTTCACACTGGGGCCAAACACGTCATGGAACCAATCTAAGAAAATGTCCTTTGTGACCCATGCCTTACTGTTAGACTTCCACATCACACACAAATTAGACTGGCGATACCGCATCTGTTAAACGCTTGGGGATTTTCAGAATGATACACCAGTAAAGGCTTCACTTTACAATCACCACTGGCATTAGCACAAAGCATCAAAGTTAGCCTATCTTTCATAGGCTTATGTCCTGGGAGTGCCTTTTCCTCCTGTGTAATGAAGGTCCTGTTTGGCATTTTCTTCCAAAACAGGCCTGTTTTGTCACAATTGAACACTTGTTGGGGTTGGAATTGTTCAGCCTCTATGTACCCCTGGAATTCCTGCACATATTTTTCAGCCGCACTTTTGTCACAACTGGCTGCGTCACCTTGCCTCACAACACTATGTATGCCACTTCGCTTCTTAAATCTGTCAAACCAGCCTTTGCTGGCTTTAAATTCGTTCACTTCAGCACTCGTTGCAGGCATTTTCTTGACGAGATCATCATGCAACTGCCTTGCTAACTGTTTCTCGTTGATCCACACCAACAACAAATTTTCCACATCTTCCAGCACTTGCGATCTCTATTTTGTGTTCACATATGCACCTTTCGCAACAACAGCTTCCTTGATTTTACGTGTAATTTCCCTTGGCCACAATGGTAGCAATGGTTGAATATGCTTTACCATACATCCTCGCCAGCTCAGCGATACGCACTCCACTTTCATATTTTGCTATTATCTCCTTCTTCACTTCTACTGTATTTCTCAGTCTCTTTACCACAGGGCTGGCACTACGAGCTTTCTTTGGACCCATGGTAGCTTATTTAGCAGTTGCAAGCACTAAAAACAGTGGAATAATGACAATATACTGGTATGAATGCATGGGTGGTGGTCGCTCTCGCTTGTAAACACTAGCACACTGACGCTCCGAGTGCCTGAGCCCAGCTGGGCCACGGGTACGCGTCCGGGACGAATATCGTAGTCCGAGTGGATCATCGTAAACTGAGCCAATATTTTGACGGAAAAATGTATCGCTAACCGAGGGTTGACTGTATGTAACAGTGAAAACAAACAAAGCCATGGCAGTGCACGATTATCAAGTGTCACTCCACTGCTGCACTGTCAGCAGTGGAGTGACACTCGTCTTACACCATGCTTCAAGGAGTTTCATATATACTCCAGCATGTCTAAAACATTGCTGGGACCTATAAATACTTTGTATATATTTCTAGACAATAGTATGTGACCAAGGCAGGTGAAAATGTTCACCTGTCATTATGTTTGTGACTATTTGAGTACTATTTCAATACCTAATATTAGTGCCAGAACAAAGATTGGCTATGAAATCACAAGAACTATACTACAAATTGTAATTATTAACCCTTTGACTGTTTCGGTCGTATATATATGTCTTACGATCCACTGTTTCGGACGTATATATACTCTCAAATTCTAACGGCTTCAAATCAAGCGGGAAGAAGCTGGTAAGCCCACATATGAGAGAATGGGTCTGTGGTCAGTGTGCGCTGTATAAAAAATTCCTGCAGCACGCAGTTCATAATGAGAGAAAAAAAAACTGACCGGTTTTTTTTAATTAAAACGCTGTCTTTGAGGTGTATTTTCGTATAGTATTTATGGTTGTATTCTCTTTTTTATGGTCTCATTTGATAGCATGGAAAATATACTACAGTAATATAGATGATTTTGATTAGTTTCATGATGAAAACGACCTTGAAATTGAGCTCAAAATAGAGGAAATGTTCGATTTTTGCAAATGTTCAAGAGTAAACAAATCCCGCCACGCGTCCAATACACATCAATTGGTGAGTCTAATATTCTTTCACAAGTGCACTGATATTATTTATACCATTTTTACAATAATACAATAGTCTGCATAACGGTAAGTCTTCTATTTTTTGTGAATAAAAAATCAAAATAGAAAGCAAGAGTAATAGTATAAGAGTGGCCTAAAGACGTGACTAATGAATAGATAACATCTTATTTTTTAGTGCCAGGAATGTCTGCATTGTTTATTCTGGACCCTATTTTGAAATTGACAATTTTTATTTTGCATGAAATTGGCCAAACTGCCAATTTCTGACCACTTTATTGGGTAGTTGAAATCTGTAAATTGGTGGTTTCTTGTACTCAATCGATAGAACAAATGGAGTTCTAAAGAAATAGCTATGAGTTTGGTCGACTGGAACAATGGAAGTGGCCGAAAATAGGGCTTAAAGTCGGCGAAATTGCTGATGAGTATATATCGCAGAGATCACTAACTTCGCGAGAGCGTAACTCCGTAAGTTTTCAATCAAATTTCATACTTTTGGTGTCATTACCATCGAGAAAAGATTCTCTATCATTTCAAAAGAAAAAATAATTTTTTTTTTAATTTTGCGACAACAGGAGAGCACTCAGGATTAGGGGTTGTGACAGTCAAAGGGTTAAAGCATAAAAATTATATCAATAAAAAAAAACGAAAATGGTACATCGGCAACACTTCTGCAAGTGGCAGGACTCCATGTTGCCGTCAGGTGAGCATCCATTGCCAACTTCACCGTCTTATATTTCGGTAAGTAGTGACCCTAAATTTTTTTTTTTGGTCTTATTATGCATAGAAAATTGCCCTCTATAATATAAAAAAAAAAAAAAATTCAAAATATTCTGAGCGCTGGGCGAGAGAACGTAGATCTACCTTTGGACAGTTAACGGGTTAATATAAACATTTTCATTAATCCATCTATGATAATTTCTTCAAAATTATATAAGAAACATGTTGCATAGCATATAAACATGTTACATACACCCAAGGTACAATGAAAGAATTCCGTTTTCTCTGGTCCAGCACCAGAGAAAATGTGCATCACTGTGCGTTTAATACATTCAGCTTTGTTTACAAATTATCGACATGATTTCTCATCACTTCTCAGTCGTTTATGATGCATATAAGGGCAGTTGTTAGAAATGATTAAACTCCGTGAACAACATACAGTGGTACCCCGACTTACGATATTTTTCATTCCAGAATGCTGTTCAAGTGCCATTACCAAACGAATTTATCTCCATAAGAAATGATGTAAAATAGACTAGTCCTTTTAGACCCCCAAAATTACACTTTCAAAAGCATTTAAAAAAATCAACTTACATAAAAGGGTGTTTGGGGACCATCGTAAGTCGGGGTACCACTGTACGTATGTTGATGGTAATAATAATAATACAGTGGTACCCCGGTTTACGATATTTTTTCGTTCCAGAATGCTGTTCAAGTGCCATTACCAAATGAATTTATCCCCATACAGAACAGAACAAGTTCAGGTAAGACCCACAAGTGGGTTGAGCGGGGAAGTGTGGACAGCTGAAGAGTAGTCGGTGAGAGGAAGGTCTTGAGTCGTAGATAAAGTGCCAGGGCTTAACCCAGCTGTGGAGCTATAGTGGACAGGAGCTGGAGATCAGGAATTTGCAGGCGATGTAGAAGACATGGAGAGGCTGGCTGCATCACTGCTGAGAAGTGCTGGCTGGTGACAAGGCTGGCGGCTGGCTTGGGTTGACAAGGGAGGATGGCTTGCTATATTGTAGTTGTTAGGTGGTGAGGTGCTTGATTATGTCGTGGCTTTACTGGAGTGTTTCTATTGACGGGAGCCGTTTGTTAGCTTCTTGAACTAGGCTTTGTTCATGACGTCAATGATGACTCTGGAGTTAAAATATTGTGCATCTGTTATTGCAGCTGAAATGCCCTTCAGTACTTCAGCAAGTGTCGATATTCTTCTTCCAGTTTTGTCATCAGGTAGTGGTACAGAAGCGTACTTGACTTTACCATTTAGCAGCCGTGTGTGTAATTCAATTAAGTGTAGGTCGGCTCCACTTGCATCAGCTGTGTAGAAGACTACACCATTGAATGTTATGTGGTGGGATGTTTCTTCTGTAATTATTTTCGTTTTCTTGGTTTGTGGAGATACAGGAGTTACGGCAGTAGCCTCTGCTGAGATTGGTGGAGCTGGTGGTGTCGACTCCTTCACAGTCTCTGATTGGTCCATCTCCATGGCAGAGGGAGGAGCTTGAGGTGGTGATAGTTGAGCAGGTGTTGTGATGTTTAGAGGAGTACTGGTGCATTTGATAATATCAGCTGATGGTGGAGAGTCTGGGAAGTTGAACTTGGGCATGTTGTTTAGTTCAAAGATCTCATTGATGACCGTGTTGAAAGAGCCTGGATTCGCCATGTTGGCCATGTGGGCATATATCATGCAGTACTGGATTTTGGTGGTGTCCATTGTAGGTGGAGTGGCGGCTGTGTTGGTAGATGGTAGTGTGGCTTTGAGAATCTTGGTGGTGTCTGCCTGGATCTTAGCGATAGCAGCATAGGTGGGGGACTTTTGCTGTGCCTTTTTCTGGTTTGCTTCTTGTGTTTTCTTGAGTACCTCACGTCGTGTTGGACATCGAGCAGCCAGGGTATGGTGCTCGGTCTTGCAGTTAAGACACGGGTTGAGTGGTGGTGGAGCAGGACTTGTAATCGTGGCCCTCAGTACCACAGTTTGTGCAAAACTTCTTGTCCTTGTTGGTGAAGTCCTTGGTGGTATGTAGGTAAGAAAAACAATTGTAGCATCGTGGGACAATTGTGTATCTTTCTGCTTCTATGAAGGCTGGGTTGATGTGGAAGTAGTGTACTGCTAGTCCCTCATCTAGCACTTTTTCCGCCATGGTGACGTCATTGAAGGTGACCTTCAGCATGGACGGAGCAATGGGTATTTTTAGAATGGAGTCAACCTTTGCCCATGGGTTCAGGTCCTCTATGGATGACTTGATTTCAGCAGTGTCTTGAGCAGTAATGAGTGAGTCAAGGTGTTTGAGGAACAGTCCTCTTGGCCCTCATTGCTGGGGAAGTCCATACTTGGAATCCCCGGTCTTGAAGCTTGGTAGTAGCAGTGGTGGTAAGAAGTTTCTCAGCCTCTGTTACAAAATGACACGATATCTATTAGTAATAGACATCTCCAGTGAACACTAGAAAGGATAGCCCTTCTAGCATCCAGCCTGTTACTGGGCTTTTGCAACAAAGTCAGTATCCTGGTCCAGTTATCCGATATATTCAATAAGCTCCAAGAGGATTACAACTGATAGGGTACTAACAAAACAAATATAATTAAAAGGTTTATTATCAAAGTTAGTGTCTAGGGTTTCAAAGTAAATAAATGTACATATGATCAGGATGTTCATCAAGTAATGCATTAGGAGGTTAGCTCCTACACTGCTCTCATATAACATAAGGCTGTGCTGAGGGCACATATATCCAAATGACTCTGAAGTACCATCAGGTACAATGTAAGTACAATAATACAGATATATGCAAATAAGAATATATGTGTGTATGAGTGAGCTCCAGGTAACTAAGACTCGACTCAACCAGTGTCCGACTGAACTTCTAATAAGCTAGTTTCTCTAACAAACTGACAATCAGAACAGCTTGATTGACCAGTAAAATGACCAATTCGCAGAACAGCAATATAACAAGCAACAGCAACACAGCGTCAGGAACCAGGAGATAGAAAATCGACCCTAACTGGGGGCCATCAATAGATCCTCCAAAACAGTCACAAAACTCCCTTTCTACTGAAGCTAGGTTCAGCATAAACAATCCCAAACTGTGACGGTGCACAGATGCCTTCTCGAATTAGGTCAGGAGCTGTAGCTAGAGAGCTGAGTTATCTCAGAGTGTCAATGTGACACACAACCCAGAAAAACATCGAAAATCACTGTCTAGTCTATCCTCTGTGAACAGAGTCCTGAGAAGTATGTTTCGTCACACCACCGAACACATACTCTACCCAAACAGAGTCTAAATGGCGAGAAAACAAGCAGGGACAGGAGAGAGGTGTTGACTCAACGATGTCCAGCTGTGTAGTGCTGTCGAGGAAGGAGCAGCAGCCACCCACCTCAGGTGGAATCACGTGACTCCCTCCCAGCAACTAGACGCCGGCAGTATAACTAGCGTAGTGTCATAAACGGTAGTTTGCCAACTCCAGGGCAGCTACTACAAACATGAGCATAATATATACAGTGGTACCTCGACTTACGATATTAATCCGTCAGAGAGGGCATATTTTAAGGCGAAACAATCGTTACACGAATCAATTTTCCCCATAAGAAATAATGGAAATAAATTTAATCCGTCCAAGACTTCCAAAAGTAGTTAAATAAAATATTTTTTAGAACTTTTTGACATTAAATAATACACAATTTAATGAATAATACCTAAATACACATGTAAATATTGTACAATAACATGTCACTTACATTTATTGAAGAGTTGTTGATGTGTGGAGGACGGGAGGAGGGGAGAAGGTGGAGTAGTATGCTAGTGTTTGGAAGGGCAATCCTCTTCCATTAACACTGCAGGTACCAAGTTCTTTTCTGGGGTTACTGGCCTTTTTCTTTGAATGCTACACTCCCTGCATGAATGCTACACTCCCTGCATGAATGCTACACTCCCTGCATGAATGCTACACTCCCTGCATGAATGCTACACTCCCTGCATGAATGCTACACTCCCTGCATGAATGCTACATTCCCTGCATGAATGCTACACTCCCTGCATGCCTACTACACTCCCTGCATCCTTGCTACACTCCCTGCATCCTTGCTACACTCCCTGCATCCTTGCTACACTCCCTGCATCCTTGCTACACTCCCTGCATCCTTGCTACACTCCCTGCATCCTTGCTACACTCCCTGCATCCCTGCTACACTCCCTGCATCCCTGCTACACTCCCTGCATCCCTGCTACACTCCCTGCATCCCTGCTACACTCCCTGCATCCCTGCTACACTCCCTGCATCTTTGCTACACTCCCTGCATCTTTGCTACACTCCCTGCATGAATGCTACACTCCCTGCATGAATACTACACTCCCTGCATGAATGCTACACTCCCTGCATGCCTACTACACTCCCTGCATCCTTGCTACACTCCCTGCAACCATGCTACACTCCCTGCATCCTTGCTACACTCCCTGCATCCTGCTACCTCCTGCATCCCTGCTACACTCCCTGCATCCCTGCTACACTCCCTGCATCCCTGCTACACTCCCTGCATCCCTGCTACACTCCCTGCATCTTTGCTACACTCCCTGCATGCCTGCTACACTCCCTGCATGCCTGCTACACTCCCTGCTACACTCTCTGCATCTTTGCTACACTCCCTGCATGCCTGCTACACTCCCTGCATGCCTGCTACACTCCCTGCATAAATGCTACACTCCCTGCATGAATGCTTCACTCCCTGCACATTCTTTACCACAGGCTTGGCACTAGGAGCTTTCTTGGGGCCCATGGTGGCTTATTTAGCAGTTGCAAGCACTAAAAACAGTGGAATAATGACAATATACAGTGGACCCCCGAGTTTCGTAAACCCCGGAAATCGTACATTTATGTAAGTATAATATTGTAAGTGCTTGTGGAAAAGTATTTTTGGGGGTCTGAAATAGACTAACCTACGTGACATTTTTTCTTAAGGGGGTAAATTCGTTCGGTAATGGCACTTGAGCAGACTTCAGGAGTGAAGTTTTTACGAAACTCGGGAGTCCACTGTACTGGTATGAATGCGTGGGTGTGGGTGGGTGGTCGCTCTCACTTGTAAACAATAGCACACTGACGCTCCCTGGAGTGCGCGCTCAGCTGGGCGCCAAGCGGACACGTCCGGTACGAATGTCGTTACACGAAGCAAACATCGTTAATCGCAATCAATTTTTTTACGTTATAAATATCGGTACTCGAAAATAACGTAAGATGACAGCATCGTAACACGGGGTATGACTGTAGTGTTACATCCTAGTCAAATAAAAGTAAAATATAAGTCAAATAATAGTCCAATAATAATATAAAGCACGATATTAACGATTTAGCTATTATCGAGAATATTGGCAATATAAAATTATAGAAAATGGAAATTCTTTCTTCTTTCAACACGTCGGCCGTTTCCCACTGAAGCGGGGTGGCCCAAAAGGAAAAACGAAAGTTTCTCCTTTTACATTTAGTAATATATACAGGAGAAGGGGTTACTAGCCCCTTGCTCCCGGCATTTTAGTTGCCTCTTACGACACGCATGGCTTACGGAGGAAGAATTCTGTTCCACTTCCCCATGGAGAAGAGGAAATAAGAACTAGTAAGAAATTAGAAGAAAACCCAGAGGGGTGTGCATATATATATGCTTGTACATGAATGTGTAGTGTGACCAAAGTGTAAGTAGAAGTAACAAGACATACCTGAAATCTTGCATGTTTATGAGACAGAAAAAAGACACCAGCAATCCTATCATCATGTAAAACAATTACAGGCTTTCGTTTTACACTCACTTGGCAGGACGGTAGTACCTCCCTGGGCAGTTGCTGTCTACCAACCTACTACCTAAAAGAAAATGGAAATATACATAAAATATATCATACAGGTATATACATTGGGGCCCATTCTGGGGACGCAATAGCCTCATTGTCGTCGATGCAGACGACAATGAAGGCCGCCTTGAGTGTCAGGATAGCAGTGAATTTGATTTGCAGACTACTGCTGACAGTAGACGCAAGTGCTAGCTTAGTGGAGTCATTTATTACTCCACTAGCAGGCTTGATCTTAACCCTGTTAGAGAATTGCATCATGGTGGTGATGCTACACAAACGCAGTAAAGGTTCCCCTCCCCAACGGGGATCGCAGGGATTACAATACTGGGAGTGTGTGTGGTATACAGGTGTGATCAAATCGATGTCTCTCTGCTGATTCCTTCGGCGCTTGTTTTATCCCCATAAGGAATAATGTAAAATAGACACGTCCTTTTAGACCCCCAAAAATACACTTACAAAAGCATTTAAAAAAATAAACTTACATAAAAGGGCGAGTTTTGGGACCATCGTAAACCGGGGTACCACTGTATTGTTCTGGGCCACTTTAAATATTGTACCTACTTACACCTACCGGCTTCTTACATCTACCGGCTACCTACACCTACTGCTACCTACAAATAAATACTATTCACCTCTCACTTTACATTAAGACTACAAATATTTTAATGTAAGTAATGAATGTACTGTGTATGTATTTTACATTTGTTTTTAATGCCTAGTTCAACTGTTAGCTTAATATATGTTAATGTAAACTTGTTATTTGGCATTTGTATGCACTTATCTTATAAGGGGAAAAAAAAATGGCGTTCTCCTTTCCGGCGGAACCTAACCAGCCGTATAAGTGGGGTCCCTACTGTATATGAGGGTAGGAAAGGCAGAGGGCCTTGGAACACTCCTATTTCAATAGTTTGTGTTGACGAGGTTATGCTTTTGATGGAGACATGTTGGTGTCTTTTGTTAAGGTAGGACTTTAGGTATGCAAGTGCACGACCTCTGATACAATAAAGTACTAGTTTAAGATGCAGGATGTTGTTGACCATTGTACTGAAAGCTTTCCTAAGGTCTATGAAGAGACCCAGTGGATATCCATTATTCTCAAGAGATGCATAGAGTAAGTCTAGCATTTTTATAATTGCATCTTTGTGCTTTTACTAGGCCTGAAACCAAATTGGCAGGGGTTGAGTATATTGTGTGGCACTTGGAAAGAGTATATTCTTTTGTGGATTAATTTTCAGTGATTATTTATTATGGCAAATTAGATACTGGCTGATAGTTATTTACATCAGTTGAGTCTCCTTTATGTACTGGGGTAATCCTTGCTATATTAAGTATCATTGGGAACGTGTTGGTTTCAAATAATTTGTTGAACAATATTGTAATGGTGGGTAACAGCACATGAGCTGCTCTTTTGAACAATAGTGGTGGTACATGAGCTAAGTTTCCTAACTTTTTTTAGTGAGTTTATTATCAGAGAGACCTCAGTAGGATTAGTTGGAGTCAGACAGAATTTGGAAAATTTCTAGAAGGGTAGTTACTGATTTCTGCATTTTAACCTGGGATTTTGCTAGCTAGGCTTGATCGTATGGTAGACAAGAAATATATTTAATGTATTGTCTGTTTCAGCAGGCTGGATATAAGGGTCACTGGGTTTGGTTAGGATAATATCTCTGGTTTTGGTCAATATCTGAGAGCCCAGGATTTGGGAGTGTGTTCCAGGTCTTCATATTACCTCTTACTTCATTAAACATGATAGCATAATACTATTGTTTAGATTGCCTATTAGGTTGGTAGGTGCTGATGTATAGCTTTTTGGTTTCTTCTTTCTTTATTAATCCCAATCTTTACTGTTTTTCATAGTTGTTTTTTTATCATTGGACCTGAGGATGCTATTTGTTAGCTAGGACTTTTTAGTCTCTGCTTTTATCTGCTTAGTTTTAATAGGACAATGTATATTGACCCATTTGTCAATGCCCCTGTTGTTAGTAAAGTCTCTGTGCCAGTCAGTGTCACTGCTGTATTGAAGTTATTTAATATCTCATCATGGAGATAAAATAAAATCTTACTAGTTTCAAGTGGGAGCCTACATATGTTGGTTGGTTATAAAGAAGGTGGGGATAATGATCAGTAGTATTGTGTGAGATTATCCCTGCTTTGAGAGAGGCTATTATATTAGTCCAGATATGGTCAATTGAGGGTGCACTCATCTCGTTCATTCTTGTTAGCTTAGTTAAGCTGGTATTAGCAAGGAATTATACATGCTTTTAAGGAAGTCAGCTATATGAGTGTCCTTTGCCTGAATAAGGTTAATGTTGAAGTCACCAGCAAGTATTAGATGATATTTCAGTGTTTATTAGTTATTAGGTTTTTTAGGTTGTCACTGAAGGTGGGAATATTAGTAAGAGGTAGCCTGTAGACTGCTCTGAGTGAAATTCTGATCTTCAAATTTTGGTTGCAAAGTTAGCAAATACAGTGGTACCCCGACTTACGATATTTTTTCATTCCAGAATGCTGTTCAAGTGCCATTACCAAACGAATTTATCTCCATAAGAAATGATGTAAAATAGACTAGTCCTTTTAGACCCCCAAAATTACACTTACAAAAGCATTTAAAAAAATCAACTTACATAAAAGAGTGTGTTTGGGGACCATCGTAAGTCGGGGTACCACTGTATATATTCACCATATTCATCACTAATACAGTGGACCCCCGAGTTACAAGCATAATTCATTCCAGAAGGCTGCTCAAGTGCCATTACCGAACAAATTTTCTCCCTTAAGAAATAATGTCAAGTAGGTTAGTCCATTTCAGACCCCCAAAAATACACTTGCAAAAGCACTTACAATGTTACATTTACATAATTGTATGATTTACGAGGTGCTCGTAACTCGGGGGTCCACTGTACATGCAGAGTTACTTCATATTAATTCATTATAGCAGATGGCAATACCTCCCCCAGTTTGATCAGGCCTTCATTTGTAAATGGCTGTGTACCCAGGTAAGGTAAAGATGCCTGTTGTGTCATGTTTGAGCCAGGTTTCAGTAAGAATAATAAAAGAGATGTTAGCATTTAAAGAATTTAGGAGTGCTAAGAGGTCACCATAGTGCTTACTCAAGGATCTAACATTTTAACTGAATATTGATGTATTCTTGCTGTTGCTGAGAACAGCTATTGATTGACTTGCTGTGTAGTAAAGACAGCTATTTTCAGTAGAGTATTGATTACCATTGTGATACGGTAGATGATTTAAATCCCGGTCAATATCAGCATTCATAAACTGTGAAGTGGGATGTGGAAAATGAAGGATGAAACAGAGGTATCATTAGTTAAACACTAGTAATGTGAGAAGTGGAGTGAGGAATATTATAAGGGAATTAGATGGTATAATTATTATTAACAAAACCAATTATGAAAACAGATGAAGTAAAGAATTAAGATTTGAACTTTTAATTGCAATGTAAACCTATAGAGTATAAAAGAGGAACCTTTGAGTGTGAAGATTAAAAGATTATCAGTGAAATAGTACATAATTATATAAAAATAACTAGAGTAGAAGGAAATATGCATAAAAAATTCAAGTAATATTTGCACTATTGATTCATGCATAGACTTTTATAAAGTAAAACTTTTGAATGCGAGGTAAAAGTTACACAATGAAATGAGCTGAGGTGTTTAAGAGCTGTTAGCCTGCAAACTCAGCTATATAAAAAAAGTAAGTCCCTTGTGGACAAAATGTCTTTTCAATAAATTCATAAACCACATATTGTGTCTTATTCACATACTTGTTGGTATGTTTTACCGGTAATGTACAAAACACACGTGAACATCATTACATATGGAGAGTAACTAGAGTTACTCTGTTCTTGCCTCAAATTAAATGTTTAAGGCTTAGATTTTATTTAATCACCTTTATATTATGTAGTTTGTGCTTTGTAGTAGCGGTAGTAGTGGAAGTACAGGTCGCCCATCACTAATCTAGCCGTCAGTAATCCGGCACTGATTTCAGCTAGCATAATTTCAAATTTCCAGGGTCGCCACACCAACCTGGTGGCACTACTTGCTGCATAAGTCATTCCAATTTTTTCTCCATTTATTGTTACAACCTGCTTAGTTTTAGCCCTAGCCATGGTTCCAACGAATAAAAGAAATGCTTCTCGTTGTGTAAAGCACATACACAGTACATTGTCCATAAAAGATAAGGTGGCTTTGAGGCCACTGTTGGTTGCCCTGAGCTCAGCTCACTCAGATAAACTGTGACCGGTAAATTTGGGCTTACATATGAGAGAATAGGTCTGTGTTGTAAGTATGCACTATATAAAAAAAATCCTGCAGCACGCAGTGCATAACGAGAAAAAACTGCGACTGTGGTGTAAAACAGTGACTTAGGGGCGACTGACGAGAGGCCTGTGAAGTAAAAAAAAAATTGAAAAAAATAGAAAAATTGAGCTAATCATATAGAAAAATTAGCTTAACACTTTGGCAACACTCTGGTATAAGAATCATTGTTCTACTATGTTAAGTAAGTAAGTTTATTCAGGTATACACAAATACAGTTACAGTGGACCCCCGGTTTTCGTGATTTTTTCGTTCCAGAATGTTGTTCAAGTGCCATTACCAAATGAATTTATCCCCATAAGGAATAATGTAAAGTAGACTAGTCCTTTTAGACCCCCAAAAATATGCTTACATAAAAGGGCGAGTTTGGAGCAGGACGAACACTGGGGGTCCACTGTAGTACAGTGGTCCCTCGGTTTTCGCCGAAAATTTGTTCCAGAATGCTGCTCAAGTGCCATTACCGAACGAATTTACTTCCTTAAGAAATAATGTCACATAGGTTAGTCTATTTCAGACCCCAAAAATACACTTGCAACAGCACTTACGAAAATACACCTACATAAATGTTCGAGTTTGGAGATGCACGAAAGCCGAGGGACCACTGTACATAGATTATCATATATAGCAGCATATGTGTAGAGAACCTAGGATAACCCAAAAACGTCAGACAAAGTGACTTATTTCCAGTACAGTAGGGCCCCACTTATATGGCAGGTTAGGTTCCAGGCTACTGCCAGAAAGCAGACTTCGCCGAAAAGCAGAACTCCATTTTTTCCATTTATAAATGCATATAAATGCCAGATAACAAGTTTACACTAACATATATTAAGTTAGCAATAGAACTAGACATTAATAAGTAAAATACACACACAGTACACTCATTATTTACCTCAAAATATTTGTAGTCTTAATGTAGGGCAAAAGGTGAGTAGTATTTACTATAAGAAGTCAGGTATGGTAACCCTCCTGGCCACCCCACCCACACATACTATACTACGATACTTAAAGTGCCTTGGAGTGATACAATGCATATACAGTACACTCATTACTTACCTTAAAATATTTGTAGTCTTAATAGTCTTAGTGTAGGGTGAGAGGTGAAAAGTATTTATTTGTAGAAAGTCATGTGGGAGGTATGGCATCCTGCCTGGCCACTCCCACCCACTACAACATTAAGCGCCCTGGAGCGATAAAATGCATATACAGTACACTCATTACTTACCTTAAAATATTTATAGTGTTAATGTAGGGTGAGAGGTGAGTTTTATTTGTAGGAAGTCAGGTTTGGGAAGTATGGGCAGAACTCCCCACCCCACCCTACTCACACGTAAACAAACCAGGCGAATACGTCTGGTTTTTGTCACTTTACATTGTGTACAAGTAATATTAAAAATATTAGTGTACACATTTTCTCTGATGTTGGACTACAAGTAGCCTGGCTACCACAAGCCCTACAAGTAGCCTGGCTACCACAAGTCCTACAAGTCGCCTGGCTACCACAAGTCCTACAAGTCGCCTGGCTACCACAAGTCCTACAAGTCGCCTGGCTACCACAAGTCCTACAAGTCGCCTGGCTACCACAAGTCCTACAAGTCGCCTGGCTACCACAAGTCCTACAAGTCGCCTGGCTACCACAAGTCCTACAAGTCGCCTGGCTACCACAAGTCCTACAAGTCGCCTGGCTACCACAAGTCCTACAAGTCGCCTGGCTACCACAAGTCCTACAAGTCGCCTGGCTACCACATCTCATATTTATGTTAATTTATTCTATTGTGGGGTGTATTTAGATGGATTAAGCAAAATGTCTATATTAACGTGTGTAAGTTTACTTAGGTACAGGTACACATAAGAATAATTATCAGTTATAATAATAATGTAAGTATGTAGTCCACCTGGGCTACATACCTACACCTACCTACATGTGGCCCAGAACCATATTATTACCATTGACATATGTATCATGTTTACTGAGTTTAATCATTTCTATCAACTACCTTTAGATGCCATCATAAACAAAGGGAGAAGTAATGAATAATTCATGCCGAGAATTGTAAACAAAAGCGTTATGTATTAAGGGGAGTGACATAATGTTTTCCCTCCGCCCGGCTACCCGGTTTGTTTACATTTTCCGTGAGCACATCTCTCTATTATGTAATAATCACTCTTGGGCACATTAAATGTCCAATTTTACTTCAATATAGACATTTTCATTAATCATCTATGATATTTTCTTCAAAATTATATAAGAAACACGTTACATAGCATATAAATATGCTGTTTATATGCTATGTAGGTGTGGTTGCCGGGCGGAGGGAAAACATTACATAATACTAATAATAATCACTCTTGGGCACATTACATGTCTTATTTTACATTAATATACACATTTTCATTAATCCATCTATAATATTTTCTTCAAAATTATATAAGAAACATGTTACAAAGCATATAAACATGCTGTTTATATGCTATGGTGTTGCTGGGCGGAGGGAAAACATTACTTAATACTAATAATAATCACTTGGGCACATTAAATGTCATATTTTACGTTAATATAGACATTTTCATTAATTCATCTATGATATTTTCTTCAAAATTATTTAAAAAACACGTTACATAGCATATAAACATGATACATACACCCACAGAATAAAAATTGACAAATATGAGATTTGTTTACCAAGCGACTTTGTAGGAGTGTCGGAAGAATTACGTTTTCTCTAGTCAAACATTGAGGGATAACTGTAGAAAAATATTCCTTTCATATGCCTTCACTCTATATATAGCTATTCACGACCCTTGTGGGTTTAGCGCTTCTTTTATTATGATAATAATAATAATACTATCATTACCTCTGAAAATAGTGTGTTGCATGAGAATGGGAGTGATATTGTTTGTTTATTTTGTACTAACTTGTACACAATGTAAGAGTATTTGTATTGTGAGGTAATTATTATTATTTGTGAGGTAATTATTATTATTATTTTGAGGTAAAGTTTCACAAACTCTTACAAACGTATGTGAATGAACTAAAAGTGGACACGTATTAATCACATTCATTTCGCCTGACCGAGTGATCGCCCACTACCTGTTCAGTTTTTTTTTTTTT